>PVKZ01004425.1:0-83857 GCA_004027375.1 Macroglossus sobrinus
GTCCCTGCCTTTGCACTTTGGTTGAACCTCGTTCTCAAAGAGCAGTGGAAGGTAATTTTCCTGTGCTCGCCAGCTGGCCCAGAATTGAGCAATTTCAATAACACCCACTGTAAAATCTAATCGAAGTAAACAGGAAAATAGGATTTTACGATCTGGATGGTGAGTAAAGACCGGGGTGCAATTAATTTTTGCACGGAGCGGCAGATTCTAGAACGTGTTCCTGCACCGAGCTGTTTGTTCTTAATTACCGATTAGGAGCCGGCTCTCTATTTACTTATTACTATGATCGTCACTGCTTTTTCCTTTTCGATGGGGATCGTCAGGTTCCTGGTGTCTGTGTGACTTTCGCTGACGGTGTAACCGCAGTGGTGGGGTAGGAAACAGGATCAGAAAAGTTCATCTGTGAGGGGTGACTTTTCAGACCTGAGCTGAAGGCTGCACTCGGCATTTGCTCGGAGAAGGAGGATGGCGGGTCAGGGACGGGCTGTGTAGGATGACGACTCAGAGGGGTTCCCCTTACTGCTGGGAGCTCGGGGTGGTGTGGACAGGCCCTGCACGGGCTGTGGCTGGATTTGCCTCGTTCCGGGGAAGGGGACAAAGCTGCAAAGGCCCCGACCGTTGCTAATGTGTCGTTGTGGGGAAGTGGCACTTCAAGGATAGGAGTTGTGTGCCTTTAGATGGCGCCGCCTGTGTCCCATCACTGGGGAAAGCGTAACCGCCTGCTGACTGTGGCCCCTGCTGCCAGTTGCCTGCTCAAGGACCGAGCCCCTGGATTTCTACTCTGGGGTCGGTGCATGTGTGCCCTTCAGCCTAGGGTGGGCAGACACGGAAGCCGAAGGAAAGCCAGCTCAGTGTAAGATGTCACATGACTGGTGCACTCTTGGGGGACAGCAGGCTGTCAGCAACCCAGACCCTGAGACAAGTATTAAAGGCGCAGCGTGGCTGAACTGAGGGTCACTGCTGTCCCCACGGTGGTGCTCACTGGCTTTAGGGACCCTCCAGGCTGGCGTGGGTGGCGGGGACTCTGAGGGGGTGAATCTGGCCCTCGGCCCCACCCAGAATGCACCTCCTTCGGCAGGGAGGCAGGTCTGGTCCCCACCGGGGTCCGGCGTGGAGCGGGGCGGGCGGCTCTCTCGGGGCCCTGGTCCTCCCCAGTCCTGAGTCCCCCTGCTTTTTGTCTTTCCAGGGACTCGACCACGCTCGGCCGTTTCCTGCAGGAGCCCCGCCGAGGGTGAGCGGCGGATGGGGAGCTGCTCCTGCTGACGTCAGTCCCCTGGGAGGCACCCAGGACGTCGCCTCTGCCCAAGTCTGCGCAACGGAAGATGGCCCGTGCCCACCCTGGGACAGAGCCCAGTGCCTGAGGCCCTGACCATGGTGATGACCCTCAGCAAAAGCCTCGACACGCAGCGCACTGACACCGTCGCGTGCAGGACCCTCAGCTCTGAGCTGGTAAGGACCTCGCCAGCCTCCTTTCCCGGGCGACGCTCCCAAGGCCCAGGGTCCAGCGGCGGCTGTGGCCTGAGTGTGCCGGCCTTGCGCACTGAGTCCAAAGTGCCCGAGAGCAGAGCTCTCGAGACGCTGCAGGCCGGGGCGGGGCGGGGCGGGGGCCCAGGAACCCAGAGCCCGGCCAGGCACTTGCAAGGAGGAAGGAAGTAGCTGGCCGGAGCCATCTGGTGAGTGAGGCGGAAGGCCAGCGCCCTGGACGATAATTCCAAGCGAGGTTCTGCCGCCCGGCTGGGCTGAGACGACGTTCCTCGGGTCTCTGCCCGGTTAGGGGCGGCGGGGGCCCCCGATGAGGCCGTGCCTCCACGGGGCGTGCCGGGCCCGGGCCGCTCTTCGGGAATGCTGGGAGTGGGAGACGGTGGAGGAGCAAGGCGCGGCCTGGCGGCCAGCGTGGTGGGCCGCGGTGACAGCTACCCTCCGGCTGCCCTCTGCCGAAGGTGTCCTCTGGACAAGTGGCCCGATGGGCCGGGCCAGAGCGGCACACCCCGGGCCTCCTGGGACGGAGAACAGAACAGCCCCCTCCCCGTTCTGCAGCCCTGACCCCTCAGAAGCGAGCCGGGCTGCTCCCCAGCGGAGGGGTGGGGGTCCCGCTTGGGCACAGACACTCCCGCGGAGGAGTTTCATAAATGGCTGAGTCCCCAGGACTCTCCGCGGCGTCCGTGGTCGGCGGGGGCCACGGCTCCGGGTCCTGGCGCCCTCCACAGCCCTCGGGAGAACCCACACCGGCACCCCCGGGCTCCCGTCCTCCGCCCCTCATCAGCAGCCAAGCCGAGAGCAGGCAGGCGGATCTCCGGCCCACAGAGCTTGTGAGGGCCACAGAGACCTGTGCCCACGCCAGGGCACAGGGCACCTTGGGTGTGTCGGGCACCGGGCTGGAGGACTTCTGCCCACAGAGATGAGGCGGGGCCGCCATCCGCTGCACGTCTGTAGTTAGAGTCCCTCTCACCGTTCCCGTGGCTGCCGTCCTTTCCCTCCTGGATTCTTGGGGTCACTGGTCCCCTGCCTCTGGCTGCTTTTGGCCTGTGCTGCACCCAGCAGCCAGCGGGAACTCAAGTCACATCTGTCCCTCTGCTCAGGACCTTACACTAGCTCTGCGGGGAGGTGCGAGGCTCCACGTGCTCTGGACCCCCGTGACCGCTCTGCTGTCTCTGCTGCACCCCCCGAGTCACGCTGCTAAAGCCGCTGGCCTCACTCCGTGTGCCACGCACGCAGGCACGAGCCTTAGGCCTCCGCGCGTTGCCGGTGCCCGGACACTCCCCCTGGTGGGACTCTGCCCCCGTCTCTGCCTCCCTTCTCTGGCTCCTCGGCCTGAACGGAACTTCCGCTAAGACCCCTGCCTCCCTGCAGCACCCACTCTCCGCCCCCCTTCCCCGTCTCTTTCCCCTCGGGGGCCCTCACCACTCCCTCACACTTGGACCTTGAGCACTGAATGGCTCCCGCCCTGGCACGTGAGCTTGCTGCAGACAAGGTTGCCGAATCCCCAGGGCCGGACCCGGGGCCTGGTCCGCGGATGTCTGTGGAGGCAGTGAGCGTGGCGTCCCGTAGCCCGCCTCTGCCTCCACCTCCGCCTCCTCAGCTCGTCCTTGCTTTAGTCCCGCCGTGGCTGCTGCCCAGGTCCGGGGCAGGCGTCGCTCTGTTTTCTGTGGCTGACGGGGGTTTTCCTGATGAATCTGAAGGACGCCCCTGGAGTAGCGGAGACCAGGAAGGAATGGCCTTCGGGGCGAAGGCCTTCTGGAAGTCCCCGGGGAGGATCCCTGCCTGGTTCCAGCTGCTCTGCTGGCCTCGGCAGCTGCCGTTGAACTTGGTCCCGTCTCGGGGAGGGCCTGGCCGGGGTTGGCCGTGGCGCTGGACCCAGGGCACGTGGGCCGGAGGTCAGCCGAGCTGCCCTGTGCATAGACGTGGCCCGAGCCCAGGCCAGGAGGAGTCTGGCCTCGCAGCCCCGGCCGGGGAAGGAAGACGCATCTTCTCAGATAAGAAAAGGAAAGAAAGTCTGGGGAAGCAGACGGGCCACGGCGAGGGGCTCCACGGCATGCTTCCCGCTGCTGTGGGGGGTGGGGCCTCCCTGTCCCCCTTCCCGGAAAGTCACTGGCTGCTCCAGGCCCCAGCCACCCAGCACAGAGCTGTGGGCCCAGCGGTCCTCTTCCCCTTCCTTCCCCTTAACTCCCAGGTGGGCTGGTCAGCTGTGAGGAGCGGCCACCTTTGGAGAGGGGCTTTCAAGCGGAGGCACAGCGTGGGATGGCACAAGTGTGGCTGTATCCAGTGTCTTGGGAAGGGCGCTTGCAGAGGTCCTGCCACCCCCCCACACCCCGGAACCTCCCCGCACCCTGCTGAGGGGCAGGGTACCCCCACCTCTGCTCTGTCATACAGACAGGAAACTGCAGCTCTGAGAGCCCAGGGCACAGGGCCCAGGCCACACCGCTGATGAGCAGGGTGCCAGGGGCCGACCTTCAGGTCCAGGCCCTTGTCTCCTGCACCCCAACCTTCACGCACACCCCAGCTTGGCTTCTGAGGCCGTGGCCTCTCAGGACTCTGCTGGGCCTTGGGGAGAGGCGTGGGCTGAACCACCGAACAAAGACCCCAAATAGTCTCAGGCTAGCGATGACATCCATGAGATGGAACGTCAGATAAAGGGATGTTAGAATGTGCTCCGAGCAGCCAGCTAGTTCGAGAGGAAGTTAGTGGGGGTTTTGCTTCGGCTTCCTACGCTGGTAACATCATCCTCATATAAATACCATCGAGATAATAACAGGAAAGATGGAAAAGCATTTCTCCTTTGTTCGCTAATCAGACTAAGAAGACAACACGAGTGGGGGTTTACGAGTGCAAAACAAAATGTGGACCGCCGCAGGTCACTCTGGAATTCTGGGCGCAGGCCTCAGGCCTCAGGCCTCGGCAGTGAGGAGAGAAAGTCTAAATCCGCAGGCGAAAGTCACCGGGGGCCCCCCTGGGGGGGCCTCGTAAACACTGGGCGAGCAGAGGCCTGCAGACGCTCCCCTGGGGGCCTGGCTGGCCCCCTCCCTCCCTTGTGGGAGCCGGTTCCTGGCTCTTGTCCTCCTTCTTCTAAAAGCCAAACGCTGCTGACAGCGTGACCGCCCCTACTCCCCAGAGAGATGAAGGGGAACGGAAGAGGGGGCTGATGGGCGCTCGCCCTTTTGCCTGTCCTTGGGGAGAGCTGGCCGAGGGCCCCGCAGCGACCCCAGCCTGGCTCAGCTTGCCGTGGCCAGTGGTCACCGTGCTCGGTCCCCTTTCCCCCACTCCGCTGCCGGCCGCTGTCCTCTGCTGAGCGGCCGCTTCCTTCTCATGTTCTAACATTAGCCGCCGCCGCCGCTGGCCGGCGGCCCGGACCTCTGACCCCTGGGGGAGCGTTTCCCCCGGCGGCTTCCCGCGCGCTCATGCTCAGGCCGCGGGCCCGTCCCCTCCCCAGAGTGACCGTGCCCCCGGGCCAGGCCCGGCCTCCCGGCCCCGGCCTCCCGGCCCCGGCAGCTCTCCCAGGCCTCTGTCGAGTCTGGGGACCAGGGCGGAGGGTGGAGTGTGGCTCCCCACGGCGGCCGACACTGGATTGCGGAGCTGGCCCTCCCTCCCGAGCTTGTCGGACCAGGATGCCCAGGCTGAGCAGCTGGCTCAGGCCGAGGAGCCAGCGGCCAGGTCGGGCCTTATACCCATCTTCCCAGTCCCCTGGCAGTGGCCTTGGACTCAGCCGGCCCCAGCCAGGCTCCCTAGCAGGCCACGGGCCGGCCTGAAGCTCCAATTCAGAGTCCAGGGCAGGCAGAGGCGCCCAGGAAGCCATCCACGCCCGGGCGACCCCGAAGCCCGGGTCGGCAGCGAGTGAGCGATGCTGCGTGGTCTGCGGCCGCCGCCCCCGCCCGGGCCGCCGCCTTCGTGGGCCTGGCGCCCCCTTCTGCTTTCCGTGGCCACGGTCTGGCCGCGTCCCGTCTGGGAGGCTGGCCTGCTCCACTGGTCGCTCAGGTGCGTGAAGTGGGGGCTCGTCCGTGTGGCCCTGGGGTCCCCCGCGACGCTGTATCAGGACAAGGAAGAACGATGTGATTGTGGGCAGAGAGGGGGCTTGGTCGTTTTCTGTCTGAGTCAGTCAGTTCCTCATTTAAAAAGAGACGTGGATCGTGTGTTTAAAAGTCAGGGCTCCTTCCCTCGGTCTGAGACGTGGCCTCTGAAGCTTCACTTTGATTTGTGGCTTTCGCCTTTCCCATGGAAGGTCTGATTCTAGAACCTTCTCTCCCGATCTAAGGCATCTCACAGCGACCGGGCCCTGCCCTGGGGCGGGGAGGGGGGGCGCTTGGGAACAGAGGCTTCACTGTGGGAGAAGGACCCAGGGGGGCCGTGCTCACTGCCCTGTGTCACTGCGGACGCCCGCCAGGGCCCGGGCACACATGTCCGTGCGTGCACCTCCGTGTGCACACTGCGTGTCTTGTGACTCCTCAGAGGGCGCGTCCCCCGCACCCCAGGGCCTTCCAGGCCTGCTCACCCTTCCTGCGGTGGGTACGGGGCGCGAGAGGGTAGCGGGGCCGACTGCGGACTGGCTCAGGCCAGTGGGAGTTGCATCGTGTGCTGGGGAAACTGGACGGCCCGGACCCCGCAGTGCCAGGGCGCGCCTGGGGCCTGACGCTCTGGGAAGCTGTGGGGTGCGGGATGTCCAGGCCCGCCCGCCGCCCGCCCAGCCTTGGGTGGGGCTCAGCACGATGGGGGTCCCCGATCCCATCGTTCTTCTTCCTTTACCCCAGTGGGAGGCAGAAAGCCCAGGGGGAAGTAATTAGCCCGCGACTACTTCAGACCTTATGGGTGGCCTTGAAACTGCCACTGTCCTACTAGCATTTCTCCATAACGACCTTGATGGACGTTCTCTGCACACACACACCAGTTTGACTGAAGTGACCATTTTGGAGAGGAAGAAGGAAAAG
Source organism: Macroglossus sobrinus (assembly GCA_004027375.1). Taxonomy (NCBI): domain Eukaryota; kingdom Metazoa; phylum Chordata; class Mammalia; order Chiroptera; family Pteropodidae; genus Macroglossus; species Macroglossus sobrinus. The sequence continues at coordinate 6,417 of PVKZ01004425.1, forward strand.
AAAGAGGGAGAAACCTGCATTTTGTAAAAAGCGCAAAACTAAAAAAAAATCAACCTAAAACAAAATACTACTCTGGGCTGTAAATATCTTCTTTGGTTAAGCAGGTTCAACTTATAAATATTTCCTTGTGGTTTTGAAAGCCTCTGCCCAGACATCACAGTTAGCAGCTGCACGGTGTTTCCGAGCCGTGACTCACGTAACCGTCAGCCCCTTGGAGTCCGGCTCGAGGTCAGCGCTCTCCAGCCGGCTTACCTGGAGGGAGAAGTCACGGGAGCAGAGGCCAGAAGCGCACGACTGGGGGAGGCTGGTGCCGGGACCCCCGGAAGGGGCGGGGGCGGGGCGGCCTGGAGGATTCTAGAAGCGGTTGCTCCTGCGGGGCTCAGGGCGGTCCCCTCGGGTGAACTGGCTCCAGCACCCGCCTTGGTCCAGGCGTCAGAGCCCCAGAGGGAGGGGTGTCTGGTCAGCCACATCCAGTCCTGCGCCCGCCCAGTGCCGAGGGTAATCGAGGCACAGCCCCACCATGACACTATCCAGGGAGGGAGGGTCGGAGCCCAATGCAGAGTTGGGGTGCTATTAGTAGAAGAGGGGGCGCTGTGCCCCCAGTCCATGCAGTTCACATGCTCACTGAGGGGACCCGGAGTGGGGCTCCTCTAGAGCAGGGGACCCGGGGATGGGGTTCCTTCACGTCGTAAAGCTCAGCGTGAGCGACCGCTGGCCCACCCGTGTCCTCAGCACAGAGGCAGAGGCCGCGTGAGGAGCTCGGGCTGGCCTGGCATCGCCCCCTGACCCCCGCTCTGTCTGCGTGCTGCTCGCTCCCCTTGCCCACCGAGTTTTGATTTGGCGTGAGCCCTGTGATTTGTGGGGGGCAGCAGTTTCTGCCCAGTGGACATCCGTTTCCGTTGTCCTTGCGTCCATCAAGGTCGGGCATGTGGCAGCAGGAGCAGGAGGCTGGGCCGACAGGGCCGCAGCAGTCGGTCCCCAGGTCGTCCCGTGTCACCTGCTTTGTGCTGGGACTGTTGTGGGCTAGACAGCGGCCCCACACCTTCGGTCTCAGGCGGGGCAGGAAGCAAGGCGGTGCAGACAAGGCCTTGTGGACAGACGCAGCGTGAGGAGGCGCCCTTTAGCTGGGCGCTCAGGGAAGGCCGCCAAGGTGGCCACGTGACTGGAGTGAGACCCAGAGTCCGTCATGAAAAGACCCTACCACGAAGGGCCTGGGGGGGCCCGCTGAGCTGCGTGAGGGAGCTCGCCGGCGCCAGGCGTGGCTCACGTGGGCCTGGTGGCCCGCGGTGGGAGGGGCGGCTGGATTTCATCCTGGTGGCTGTGGGAAGTCATTGGAAGGGGGCAAACGGGGGAACAGCGTGGGCTGGCATCTGCCGGGTCCGGGTGGAGAATGGAGGGTGAGCACAGGGCACAGGCGGGGGCCCAGTGCGGAGGCTGGCGGTGGCTCCGAGCGGGGCGGCAGGCAGTGAGAAGCACTGAGACTCCGCGTGTGTGTTCTCCAGCGTGGGAGATGGGTTCGCAACAGACACGCGGCCAGCGGGCGGAAGAGCGGGTGCATGAGGGCCTGGGGCGCCCAGGGCTCCCCTCTGTGGCCGGACCCCAGCAGCTCTGGGGCCCACGCACGTGTCCACATGGCCCGGGCGGTGCCCCGCAGTCTGAACACGTGGCTTTGTGGAAGAGTAAGGCCAGCGAGCAGTGACAGGCCTGCGGGCCAGTGTGCTGTCTGCTTCCTGCCGTCCGTGGACCCCACACCGCCCTCAGTGGGCCCGGCTTCTCGGCGTGCCCAGTGAGCCGCTGCCTCCTGCTTTCGCCGGCCCGATCCTCGTTTGGTTTCTGCGGGCTCCCAGCCTGTGTGACTCTGCCCACCCCTGGCCTGGGGCTGGGGTGGCGGCTGTGGTTTCCCAGAGGGTGTCTGCCCCGTGCCGGGTGCTGCTGTAGCACTGGCTCTGTCACCCGCAGCAGGCGAGGCCGTGGTATTGGCCGAGCCCAGCTTCCCTCTCTGAGAACCCAGCGGGGCTCTTGAGTGTGTCACCTGCTTGCCATTTGGTGGCTTTGGTGAGCATCCTGCTGCAGTACCCGAGCCAGCTGGGAGGGAGGCAGGCACAGCCGGCTCTTCGCCCAGGTGGCTGTAGACTGGCTGGCGGGGCCACTGGAATCCAGGAGGGCCACCTGTCCTGACAGGGTAAGGGTCTGCATGGAGGAGGGGTCTGGGAAAGGCCCGCCCACCCCCACTTCACCCCTTGTAAGCACCTTCTCATCCAGCACCAGCACCAGCACCTCCCCCCGGAAGCCAGCCCTGACTGCCAGCACCCAGGCTGGGCCGTCTCCCCTCGGGGCCCTCTGTCTCTGTGCCGTAACGGTTTGTCTGCATGACTGTGTCCTCCCGAGGCCCGAGGCGGGTCCGGATGGACCCTTGATAACCTGATCGCATGACCACATATCTTGAGGGCAAAGGTCCCTGAGTGGGGGCAGCTGGGGACAGGGGCGGGAGCTGGTGCCAGCCCTTGCCACCCTCTTATCCGCGTGGGCCAGGTGTTCCTAGTCGGCCCCACCCTCGTCCCTCCCGAGCTGTAAGAGCCAGGGCCTGGGCTCCCGCCCACCCCTGGACGGGACAGGAAGCGTGAGGGAAGCCGCGCGTCCCTGTGTCCCTGTGTCCCTGGGGCTCCTCAGAAGGTCGAGCCATCGGCGACTGCTCCTCTGGGACTGAGACCGGCTTTCACTGTCACGTGACCGACCCCTAGCACAGCTCGCACGTAAAGAATTACCAGGGCAGATCAGTCGGATGAATGAGTGAATGAATGAACGGGTGAGCGAGTCTTCGGGATACTTGAGGCGCAGACCCTTTATCCTGGGACCCGTGGGCAGCCTCCTCCTCAGCAGGGGTCAGGCCAGGTCTCTTGACCTGGGCCCCAACTCGCACAAGGGACCCCGGAATGGCCCGTGCTCAGGCTCCATGTAGCCGCAGAGCAGGTGCCGGGACTTGGGGCTCCTCTGGCCCCCCCCCCCCGCCTTAGTTCCGCCAGTGGCCACAGCATTCCTCCGCGGCTGGGTGTGGTCGGGTCGGGGTGGGTGGGGGAGGCGTGGGATGTTCACAGGGGAAGGGAAACCGTTGTGAGATGTGGTGCCAGGGCCTGGAGGCCACAGCTGTAGGTTGAGAGCTGCTAGAACCTTGGGTTTCTGTTTCAGTTCAGAGAGGGTGCCGGGGGCCTCGTGGCCCGCTGCAGACAGCCTGCGGAGGGAGGGAGGGCCCCCTTCTCGTGCTCACCCTGTGCCTTTGCACAGAGAGGACCCAACCTTGCAGCTCGGTGGGTGGGGCCTGGAGGTGGCAGAGGGGCTCTTTACAAGAGGCTGGCTTTTCCTGCCACTGCGAGGTCCCCTTCTCTCCCAGCCTGGGCTCTGGGCAGGCCTCTTCTCAGCCCAGCTCAGCGACCTGGGCACAACACCCCCCACGCCCTCCTCCCCGTCACTCACATGGAAACGTCCCCGGTGTCAGAAGTCGTGGGTTCTTGAAACCCATTAACTTGACGGACACCATAACTCACCGGCGACTTCGGACAGAATCCAGGCCTCATTATGGGCAGACGTGGTCTTTTTGATACTCTTCTCTCCTTTCCCTAACCCTACGCCGGCAAAAGGCAGTCGCCCCTCCGATGGTGACGTTAGCGAGGGATCAGCGCAGGGTCATGTGCAGACGTGCTTCTTATGACGTGGAGAGTGAATAGCTTTTCTGGTTGTTTTCAGCACACGCCAAAGAAGATGAGTCACGGACCGACACTTTTCTCTTGTGGAATTATGGGTGAGTAACCAAGGTGGCCGTGAGCGGTCCTCCCCGAGTCCTCCCCCGGGGCCCGAGTCCTCCAGGTGAGACGCCGACAGCACGTTCTGGACACAGGCACAGAAGTTGCAGCCGCGGGGACCCTCTTGTGTGTGTCGTAACCGCCCTGTCCCGGCCGTGCTGGACTGGTACGGAGGGCTGCGGGGGCAGGCACCGGTGTGCGGCCCGCAAGTGTAATTCCAACTACGGCACTGAGGGGTTCTGTTCGACTTTTAAAGTCACCGTGTTGATTCAGAAAATGCACCCTCATTCAGAAAATGCACCCTAAAGTATAACGTGAACATCTCTCATAGCTCCTCCATACCCAGCGATGACTGCCGTTCAGGTTTTGGTGCATTTTTTTCTGTCCTTTGGGTTTTTTGCAGAGCCGAGTCGAGGATGGATGTGTGACTACATGAAATGACACACAGAGAAAGGGGTGTTTCTCTTGCTTCCTCACATCGTGGTAGTCGCCATCGTGACTATGGAACGCGGTCCAGTCCGTGCGTGTTAACGAGGGTAGGGGGTCATGTTGTACGGATGAGTGAAGTAGCGTCTGAGGATGTCACTCTTTCTTTCTTGGTTGTTGGGTTGAAGGGCGTTTTGTGTGCCGTGGCGACGAGCAGGGACTCCCGAGTCTAAGCCGCGTCCTTTTCCGGGCTGTTCCTCAGGACGGTCCCCGGAGGGCAGGGGCGCTCCTAAGGCCCTCGCCTGCCCTGCCAGCCTGCGCCCCGGACTCCTGTTCTCACGCACGTGTGCAGTGCCGCTTTGTAGAAGGGGCTGGCGTCGACGGGGCCAGTGTCTCACGCTCCAGCGGATCGGGCACCGTTTCTCCTTTCTCTGTGTGTCTGTCCGTGCCCCCTGCCCTTCTGGGGACATCGTGACAGTGAGTTTGTATAACGTCTGCGTGGAGGCAGCAGCCACCGTGCGTGCCTGCTGCGGGCCGTCCGGTCCCGTTGTCCTCGCAGGCCTGTGCGCGGTGCGCCCGGGCCCTCCCCCAGCCGTCCCCTCCGTGCACGGTGCTTGCTTTCTCTTCCTTAGAGCCCGTCCCCAGAGGTGGGGTGACGAGGGGGGCGCGTCGCAGTGAGCATGGTGCTGGGGTACTCCCCCGACACGCGGGGTCTCCTCGCCCCTGCAGCAGCTTCGGGGGCGGGCGCGGGCACTCCGATCACGGACGAGGGCGCTGAGGCCTCGCGGGTCCCTGGTGGGCATCGCTGGACCCAGATCGGGGGTGTGGGGGAAGGGAGACTGTTTTCTTGGTACCCACAAGCCACAGCTCTCACGGGGAGCCCGGGAGGCCCTCTTGGTGCTGCCGCCAGCGGAAATGGAAACGGGGCGATCACCTGGCCTTGGTGTACCCACATGACACACTTCTGAGGCCTGTCCCCACATGGGGCGCGACCGAACACCTCGTGGGTGGTTAACGGCTTTCGGCAAAGCCCTCAGGGGCCCAGGCACGTGGCCCAGGAGCCTGCCTCACCTGGGCCCGACTCACTGTGGAGGGCTAGAGTCGAGCTGCCTGTCTCCGTCATGGCAGGGAGGAGAGGGGCTCCCGGGCACACCCCGCCCCTCTGTCCTGTCGGGCCACACTGGCACACCGGGTCGGGGGGGTGCCGGTCTTTATTTCTGGACTGTCCTGCTCGGGCTTCCGTGCCTTCGCACTGATGTGTCACGATGACGTGGCCCCCTCATGGATTCGTGCCGGGCAGCGCTGGGGCTCGTCCAGTCCCTCTGGGCTGCTTAACTTCCTCAGCCTCAGTGTCCTCATCACAGAGCGGCTGTGACGATGGCGCCTGCCTCGTGGGTCTGCTGGGGGGACCGCGTGAGATAACGTTTGTCAGGAGCCTGGCACGGCGTGCACGCTCCGTTAGTGATATCTGAGAAAGAGGGCTGTGTCCCAGGGTGAGAGTCCTGCTCCCTGCGAGAGGCCTCCAGGCCCCAAGAAGGGGACCAGCTTGGTTTCCTGTGGGAGGGAGTGCAGGGGAGGGGGTCACCCCTGTGGGGAAAGACCCTCAGGCTTGGGGACCAAGGCAAAGACCCACTGGCCTGGTCCTGGGGAGCCCTAGGGCCGCGCTCTGCCGGGCGGGGCCTGCTCTGCGGCCGGGGTTTCCAGCAGGGCCTGCGCTGCTGCGGCCGCTGCGGGCTCGTCTGCGGAGTGGCTGGCCATGCAGGGTCCGTCATTCCTGGGCCCTGTCTCCCTCCTGCCTGGCAGGCCCGCACCGGGACACTGCGGGGTGGCGGGGGAGCCGCGGTCGGCAGCGGTGCGGGCTGGGCTCTGGAGTCCCCACGCCCTTCCCCTCAGCATCTCTCTCCCTCCCACCTGTTTGCTGCTCAGCGCCCCCTGATTCAAGAAGCCCCCGACTCATCCGACAGCACACACTACAAAGGCTTTTGGTTCATTTCAGTGGCCTGTTCTAGTGGTGTGTATTGAGTACCTACTGTGTGTCACATGGAGTGACTCAGGGGTAGAGTGACTCAGCCTTGGGCTTACATCAGGCCCTCGGAGCTGTGGGCACATCAGCCCGTCCTTCCTCATCTTGCAGGTGTTTGTGGGATTTAAAGAGACAGCAGCACACAGGAGCCTCCATGCCTTTCCGGCCCTTGCCAGGGTGGCAGTGTCAGCCATCCCAGGCCTTCTCAAGCTCGTGCGCTGGTAGAAGCTCAGGTGACGGCTCTGCTCGCTTTCCCCCATGCCCTAAGTGTGGCCTCGCCCTGCGCCGTGAACTGGGAGGGCATCCCGGGCAGGCAGATTTCATCTTAGGCGTGCCTGCCTTTCAGCAGCAGAGAAGAGAACACCCTGCGGGCTCGGTCAGACGTTCTGAGAGGGTTTTGGGCCCTGCCAGGGCCGGACCATGCTTGGCAAAGACAAAATGTCATATTACTTTAATCACCAACCCCCTGCCTGTCTCATGTTCTGGCCCTGACATTCGCCTGGGAGAGCTGGGGACAGCTTGGTCCTGTGACTCAGTCACTTTCCTCCCGAGCCGCCATGCAAGATCCTAACTGGAAGCCAGTGTGAGTTCGAGTGTCATAAATGTTCTTAAGAAAATCCAGGCATGTGCATGAGGGTGGGAGGGGCGGTGGCCTATTTGCTTCCTCTTAAAAAGCCCCCTGCACCCACTCAGAAACGCCTTCCAACGCAGTCAGGTGCTCACCCGAGTACTTCACTCTCCACGATTGTGAGCTGGCGTACCGCCCCTCCCCACCTCCGTGTCCCCTCCCTCCGAGATTGGACCCTCGATACAAACAAGGCGTTTGGTGCTCGTTCGATGTGGGCAAGTGGACAGAGGACAGAGCCCGGCCAGGTGCGGATGGGAGAGGCGGAGCAGAGTGGAGCACAGCGACAGCCCAGCCTGCTCCGTGCGGGGACCCAGGGCGCGTCTCAGGGTGTAGCCCAGCCGCGGCAGCATGGGGCCCCTTCCAGCAGCGACGGGGTTCGGCCTCTCGGTTTCCAGGCTCACCTCCCAGACGGTCCTGGGCACGCCTTCTGTGCTGAGCCGAGGTTCCTCTGCAGATGGCATCTCTGGGGAAGGGCCCTGTGCAGTGCTGGTCACTGTGTTCTTAGGAAACCCTGCTCAGGTGGCAGCCTCGAGAGGGGGGCGCCCGCCCACTGGTCAGCGGGCCTGGCGGGTGAGCCAGCCCCCGGCGCTGGCCGTGGCTCCTGGTGGGTGCGGAGCTGGGCGAGGCAGGGGCTGCCGTCCATGCATCAGGGCGTGGCTCCCTCCAGGCCCCCATCATGTGCCACGGGAGGTGCTGTTTCACGCTGACCCACGCCACACGCGTCCTCGTTTCATCCTTCTTAGTGAAACGGGGCACGTGGGGTGAGAACGGGCTCCACTCCCCACCTTTGGCTAATAGTCTGCGTTGCGGGGACAGCGGGCACAGCACATTGCATTGTCCTCACCTCTCGGGCGAGCAGACCTAGGGACAAATCATAAGTGAGACGGCGAATGCAGTTCCAGTTATTGCAAAAAAAAGGCCACGAGGAACAGGCGTGCACATTGCAAGTCAGTGGAAAGGGAACAAAACAATTCATACGCTAAAAAAAAAAAAAAAAAAAAAAAAATTGGATGGAAACCCCATAATTACTTTAGGAGTTATGGTACTAAATTATTTATTCATGTAAATTATTTCGCCGGCAAAGAACGTAGAGGAAAACTTGAGCAGAAGGATCATGCATTATGTATAAAAAGAATTGTAAAAAGATTATCGCAGCCCTGCTCGTGTCGCTCGGCTCAGGTTTGTCAACATTTTAATTCTAAGCCCTTTCTTCCCGTGTTGAACCCCTTGGCTGTTAAGGTCCACTCTGCACACAAAAGGGTCGCTCCCAGGGGCCAGTGCCACGTTCATGTCGGCAGGCAAACCCGTGGGCTGTGCTGAGTGGGGCGGGATGCAAGATTCCACTTAGGGATTGGGTGGCCTTCGGTCCTGTAACTCCACCACTGTCTGTCGCTGCAAAGTGGAATGGCATTGCACCTCGTGTAAAAAGCTGGCATTTAGGGGTTGAGCATTTTAGATTTTTTTTTTTTAGCACAAGCACATGTCTGACACACCATGAGCAACAACAGGGACAAAACTAGAGCTGCCAGGCCCAGATTCTGGCCCCTGCCCCTTTCTCCCTCTCTCAGAGGCAGCCATTTTGAACACGATCATGGGACCGGGGCCTCCTCTAAGAAGCTGCTGCGTGAGCAAAATAAGCTAGAGTGAGCCTTGATTTCATTTCGAGGTACGTGCGTGTGCAAGCGTGCCTACTGTGATCACGTGTCAGTTTTTCAGTCTCTAGAATAGTGTCAGGTTTGCCCGTGCGGCATGCTTGAAGTTTCTTCTTGCACCAGTGCTTCTGGAATAAAGTGCAGAATGGAGGCAGGCGCTAAGCTTCGGTGGCGCATGTCGCTGTTTGTGGTGTCAAGGGACAAGGGAGCTTCCCACCAGGCTGCCCTGACTCGGGGTGCAGAGGGGGCGCAGTGGTGCCAAGGACGGAATGGTGGCTGCCATGCTGGTTTGGGGAGCCACCCACCACAGTGCGTTGCCAGTCGTGCCTCCCACATGGAAGGATGGTCGGCTCAGGAGGCAGCCAGCCTCGGGGTTGCCTACTCTGCTGCTGGCTGCCTGCATGTCCCTTGCCCAGGTGTGACACGGTTCTGAAGCTCGGTTCCCCCCGCCCCCTGCCCCGCCAGGGCATCTGGGACACCTGTGAGACAGGGGCTGTGCTTGGGGTGCACGCTCATGCTCACGCTCACCTTCAGCAAGGGCCCCAGAGTGCTGTGCGCTGACTGACGGTTGATGCACGTTTCCTGACGTTTCCTGAGCAGCCCTCCCAGCTGCCAGGTCTCGCCTCTACAGAAAGGTGCCGGGCTTTGCTTTGCTCTGTGCAACGGCCGGCAGGTGAATCTCAAGCGTCCGCCCACACGCCATGCTCTGTGCATACCCAGGGTGGGAGTCCAGAGGAGATGACGATAAAGCTCACCTTTCTGTCCCTTCAGAGTTTTTGTCGCAGATATAGGCGTTCCCTTACGTATTTCTAAATGCCCCTCGGGGGCAGGGGGCGAGAGGGGGTAGAGAGGAAGTCGGTTCAGAGCTCAGAGGGCTCACAGGGCCCCAGTCCAGCCTGCGTCATACAGATGAGGAGACTGAGGCCCACGCTCCCAACATCCAGTATGCTGTGTATTTTCATCCTCTGTACTGTCTGGGGATCTTATGGGGCCGCTTTTTGCAGCAGCAAAGACTTCCCAGAAGCAGTGACAGCTGCCCTGGGCCACCCCCACCCATCTGGCGAGGGCCGGGTGCCGAAACCACTCTGAAGCCACCAGCCTTCCTGCCTTCCTTGACGGGGGCTGGTAGAGCGATACCTCCAGCCATTCTAATCACCTTGTCCTTGTGCCCTGGCCCAGGACCTCGGTGTCCTGTGTCGCTGTCCCTGAAGCCCAGATACAGCTGACATTTCGTGATTCATCACAGGCGAGAGAGAGAGAACACACAGAGGCCGAGGCACGGGCAGCAAAGCCTGAGGACTTTTTCTTCCTGACACAGTTCTGAGTTGGGTCTCAGTTCTGGTGCCACGGGGCGCTCCAGGGGGCTGGGGGCTCTAACATACAGGACTGAATTGTGGGGCAGCCTGAGTCCTCGACCTGCGTGTTCCCCTGTGTGCTTTTCACGAGATCAGCTTCATAGAGCTGCCTCCAGAAAGACACCCCAGTTCTCTGGAGCCCCCCCACGGAAGCGCTGGCGAGCTGCCACCCCCTGAGTCAAGCAGCAGGGTCCTTGCAGCCCTGAGACCGAGCTAGCAGGGCCCAGCCCTCAGGGCAGGGGCGACAGACTCGTCGCCAGCACAAGCAGACAGGTGTGACATCCAGGGATGAGTCAGCCAGGGCTGATCTGGTGCAGGCCTGCGGCCGGGCCTGGGAGGCTGCAAGAACCCGGGGTCTGTGCCTCAGGTGTTTAACCTTTTTGAGAAACCGCATTCTGCTGTGGTTATGTCACCAGAAGGCAGCTACTCTGAAACACGGCCCGGAGAGACCGACCCAGCGCTGTAAGCACGCTCTGTCTTTGGAACGTCAGAAAGCTGGTCTTCACAGTATCAGCCCCTGGGAGTTTCCTTTCAAGGTGAAGGGCAGATTTGGAAACGAGAACATTTGCGGCTGAAGGCCATCTGTGTCTCTCGGAGTGTTTTCTTTCTTTGGTCTCTAGAACCGTGCACGCAGCAGCCTCTGCCCTCCTTGTTCAGGGAGTCACAGGACCAAACCCCTGAGTGCAGCTGGGGGGCGTGAGTTCTTGTCCCCATGCTGTAGCCAGAGGCTTCTCCTGTGCCTCTCGGGCTGCTGGAATCGTCCCAGAACCCCCCAGCTTGGTCACGCAGCCTCGGCTTTGAAGGACTCCTTGGAGGTCACCTGGCCAGTCCACCTGTGAGAGAACTGGGCGGTTTGCGTGTTTGTGTGTGTCTGCGTGGTCTGCCCATCCGAAGGCGAAGCCGTGTGTGTGTTCTGCACACTGCACACATATAAACACCCCTGCTGTTTCATCTCAGTCCTGAGAGGCAGGCCGGGCAGGCAAGCAGGGAAGCCGTAGGGGCTCCCGAAGGCTGTGGCGAGGGGGACGGCGTGGAAGTGGCTGGTGCCCGTGCCCTCGGGCCGAGCGCCAGCGTGCCACACCCACGTCTGCAGAAGCCTCCGGGAAGCCACATCACATCCCAGGGAGAAGTTGGGAAGCCTCAGACACTTCCTCTTCATACGCGTCCTGGGCTTCTCGGGCCCCTTCCGGTGGCCCGCCCTCCAGAACGTGCTGTGTGGCCTGGGGTCCCCACCCCCTCCTGTGAGAAAGGGACCTCAGAGTACTTGCCGGGTGACGTTACTTTTCTCCCTAGTGCTGCTTTCTGTTGTTGGCCCCAAACAAACATCAGAGCACCCGACTTGCAGTGACGTTCTCGATCCAGACTGAGAGAGACTGGAATCGTCACCCTTCCGGAAGCGTCTCGGGTGTGTGTGGCTGGGTGCTGTGATGGCCGTCGTCCTGACCGAGGTGTCTGAGGACCCGGGCCCCTGTGTCGCTTGTGGTCTGGAGCAGTGGTTCTCAACAGTTTTACAGTAAAACTGCCTGGGGGGGCTCGATTACAATGTAGATTTCTACCTCCAGAGTCGGTCTGCCAAGTCGGGAACTGGGCCTAGGACTCTGCATTGTGAAGACACCCCAAAGGAGGCTTCCGTGGGCGGCCCCAGAACCACACGTGGAGAGGGCCAGTGTGGAGCGCACAGGCTCACGCTCCAGGGACTGGTGCCCGAGTACGGAGGAGCTGAGCCCCAGCCACCCGGGCGTTCTCCGCTGTCGTCGCCGTCATCTTCAGGGTGGCCTCACGGGCACTGTACGAGGTGACCGTCCAGTTCTCGTGAAAGCTCTGTGAGGTGGTGGCCGTCCGTGTCCCTCACTGTACAGATGAGGAAACTGAGGCTCTGAGAGACCCACTGACCGCAGAGCCCGGGCCCTCGCCCTTCCCGCCAGACCCTGGGGTGCTGCGCCGTGGGTCCCCCACCTCCACGGCCACTGTCACTTTTGAAACAGTTCCAGTCGTTTGTGCAGGGATGCCGAACGGAGGGGCAGGGGCACCCAGTCCCCTCTGCCCGGAGACCTACGGGGTCCCTGGTGCAGCGGCGACACTGGGGCCTGAGGCTCAGGGCGGTCTGCCATGAAAACATTCACTTCTTTTCCTGTTCCTTATGTCTGGTGACCCAGCCCAACAAATCACTCCCTGTTCCCTGAGCTCCGGGGGAAAACACAGGGCTAAACATAGCCTCAATTGTTTCGACTTTTCTTAAATATACTTCTCCCAGCGATGATAGCGATAGAAACAATTCAAACGTTATCTGCCGCCCAGACAGAACAAGCAGCCACCTGGCTGCTGTCGACACACAGTGGCAGGCAGGGCTGTGCGTTTTCGAAGTGCATGAGACCGCCTCCTCCAGCCGGTCCCTCGGCTGCTTTTCACGCAACCATCCTCGGCCCCAGTGGGGCGGGGTGTTCAAGACACAGCCCAGGTTGGACCTGCATGGCCAAGGAAGGGTTGCCTGTGTCAGGGACAAAGGACGAGTGGACACCCGAGGCACGCTCTGCAGCTTCTACCTGTCCTTTGTCGTTCACACCTCCCTCCTCCGCTGTGCACCATGCTCCCCGCGGGACGCCCGGGAGCCATGCTGGGGCTGTGCTCCAGGGCTCATGGCTCAGTAGAAGTAGACGTGGAAGCAGATAATCGAAGTGTGGTTGACATCCATCCAAGCCACATGCTTGAAAGTCTAGGCGACTGTGGGTGCCCAAGGGCCGAGGAGAGGAAGGCATGCTCGAAGGAGAGGGGACGTCTGAGTCGGCTCTTAAATGATGAGTAAGAGGAAGGACAGAGGCAGGAGAATACCCTAGGTCTTTGCATCTTCACCTCTCTGCAGAGATGTGATGGGAGCTTTTGTTTGCGGGGAAGCTGCAGGTCCACTGCAGTTACCTTGTACTCGCAGTTAACCAGTGGACTGAGCTGAGAGGTGACTCTCTCCATCCTCCAGGCGACAGAGAAATCTCATGCATTAAGGCCGGAGAGGCTCGCTCTGTGGGAATGGACTTCCTGCCTGACACCAGAGTGAGCCATCTGACCCCAGTCCCCCCTGGGGGATTGACAGTTAACCTAAAAGCAGATCGAACGCCCACCCCTCTGTATGTAGACGCTGCTGGTGCTCAGGTGCTTGTTCCTGCGGTGATTTCTTAAACTCTACTTTTGTGAAGAATTCTTGGTGCACAAGAATTACTCTTCGGGGACTGTGTACACAGAACCAGGAGTGTGCTTTGCAGGTTGTGGCTGGGACGTTCAGGGATGATTTGGACACTCCCCATTCTTGCCTGACTTCTGATGTCACAGGAAGCCTGGTGTGCCTGGAGTTGTAGGGTCTCCTGGGGAGAGATGGGTAGGTAGGGGCGGGGGTGCCAGGCTGAAGTATTTGCATCCTTTCTGCTGGGCAGTGGGCAGCGGCTGCAGGAGATGGACCACAGCAGATGTGGGCCTCAGAAAGTTCTCTGGAGGCGGTGAGGTGGCGGGACTGGGTAGGGAGGCCAGAGGGGGCCAGTCTCGAAGCACCAAGGCCATGAGATGGCCATGGAAGGGACCGGCATGGCTGGATGAGAGGCAGAGAGGTCATGCTTAACTGGCTCCCAGTTCCCTTTTCTTCATTTCCCTAGAGATGGGGAAAATTCCAGGGCAGTGAAATAGAAATGCAACAGAAAGCAGTGTCATCTGAGGACGGGGGTCCCTCCCTGTTCGTGTCATGGGTTCCCCAAGGCCTGGGCGAGAGTGTGCTGCAGTGTGCCTCTGGCTCCTTAAGCAGGCCACATGGGGTGCCATCTTGGGGCCCTCGCTGGGGTGAGGTTCTGGGGTGGGGCCCACTGGTTCCTTCCTCAGTCGGCCCCCTTCCTGCCCCAGCTGGTGCCCCAGGGCCTGTCCCCATAGAGAACTGGGTGGCCAGTGCTAGTCTACGGCAACTTCCTGAAAGACAAAGCAGCAAACCCAGAGGCGGACGGGATTGCGGCCCCGGCCCTAACCCCAGTGTGGCCTGGGGCGCCGGGGGCTCACATCCCTCGCCTATCTGGAAACGTGTTTTTATATAAAACGTGGAAACTGCATGAAAACAGAGAGGAGAAGATCCAAACCAGCCAGCCGTCTGCTGGTCGACCCCGAAGCTTCGCTTTCCTTCTGTCTTCCTGTGTCACCTACGTCTGTTACTACATGGGAACCGTGCTGTCTCCCGGGTTTCATGCCCTGTTTCCTTGCGCTGAGCGTTGCATCATGAACACGTCCCCACATCGTTACTGTCCTTCGAAACTGCTTGCTTCGTGCCGCATGTCCTTCCTGGGTCATTTATTTAGCAAGTCAGGCGTTTCAGTGGTGTTCACCTTTTTGCTATCACTCCTGTCATTTTGCAGGCCATCATCACACCTAAGTGTCCACTTTTTTCCTGAGGATAAGTGTTCTTGTAAATCAGGTAACAGATGGTTGTGACTCAGTCAATGTTAGCCTTTTCATTTTCCTTTATTACTAGTGTGCTGAACTTTCAACGGCTGACATGGGCAGATTAAAACTTTTAAAAGAATGGTGACTAGTGAGTCGTTAAGACGTATGTCAAACAGCATAAATGCTACTTGCAAAAAGGTCATTTTGGGTAATAATTTTCCAAACTCAGTTAAAGTAACGCGTATCGACACTTACCTGTGTATGAGCGCCCAGGACGATTCAGGGATGAGACAAACGGGACAGTTAGCCACAGCCCTGCTTTGTCTCCAGCTAGCCTCACTGGGCCTAAGGAAAATCTCTCTCTGGCATCTCCAGCTCTGAGGCCCTGTCAGGAATCATGTCCCAGCCCAGGGTCTCCGGCCCTTGGGCTCTGTGACTCATGACACAGCAGGGTGGCCTAGTGAAGGACAACCACACTGAGTCCTGATTTGGCTTAATCTTTGGCTCACGAAGCTTCTTTGGGGTCTCATTGGTCATTCCATTTGAACCTGTCAAGTAGCTGCTGCTTGTGACACTCAGCATGGGGTCAGTCCCTTGGGTGTCTCTCAGTGCCCTCGGAGAAGTAGCCCCTGGCACAGATGTGTAGTCTTTGCTGCCTGGAGAACTGGCGTAGGTTAGAGCACAATCTTCTTAGCATATGGCCCATTTCGTATGACTCATAAAGTCCTCAAGGGCAGGGCCAATGTCAAGTTACCCTGCAGTCCCTCTCAGGGGTGTAGTGAAAAGAGAGCACACGCCAACCTGTTTGTATCCTGTTAGCTGTGTGGCCCTAAGCCATTTACTTAACACAGCCCCAAGCCTCGGTCTTTCCATCTTGGCAGCAACAATAGCCGTATGTGTGCAGGGCTCTGTGCGGGTTACACCACCCACAGTGGAGGCTCAGTAACTGACTGCAGTGCTGTGAGAATCGGGGTGCACCAGGTACCTACCGACTGTCATCTCAGGCTTTACTTCTCCTACGGACTTCCTGACCAGGCCAGAGTTTGCTCTGTGTTCACATCCGGGCAGTTGATAAGTCCATGTAGATTAGGAAACACTGGAATGGGCCAGCCTGTCCGTCCCCGGCAGCACCCCGTGTTTACCCTGGGTTTTGCATTACGAACTTGAATGCTGTGTCAGACTCATCTCGGTTCTCCTAAATTCTCAGCGCAGTGCCCGATTCCATGGTAGGAGAACAACAAGAAGTAGTTCTTGAATATTTCACTAAAATAAAGGTTCAAGTGCAAAGTCAGCATTTCCTAGCAGGGCTGGCTTATTTATTCATGCATGCAAGCAGCAACCTGACACGTAAGTTTAAACTGTACCTTTACATCTGTGTAGCCCAAGATGTGGTCCTATAGGTTTTAACCGCTTCAAACATCCTTGATTTCGGCACAAAATAGTGTGCACACAAGGGGAGTGCTCAGTGACTGGCAGCTGTGGTTATGGATGTTGCTGAGCGTTTTGGTGGAGGAGGGGCCGTAAACCAGTAAAATATCGTTTCTGTTACCAGCGAGTGTTCTAGAGATGGAATTCAGACGAACTAACCTGGCAGCACCTCATCCCCTCTGACCTCGATTCTTTGAGGCACCAAAAGACACGTCTCTGGTCGTGGCCTTTTGCGTGGGCATCAGGTCCCAGCCCAAGAGCCTCAGAGCAGGGAGACAGGACGTAGCAGACATGTTGCCCAGAACCGCTGCTGCCGGGGCGGGGGTGGAGCCAGGTCGGTTTCCCAGCTCTAAAATGAGAAAGCGTTTTGGGTGAAAAGTACTGCTTCGGGCTTTCCTGGGAGGCAGCATGGTATGCTGGAAAGGGGACCACATCAGGAGACCAGGGGGTCCCTGGATTCTAGGCCACCCTCTGCCTCTGGGTCCACACCTGGGACTTACGTCCCCTCCCTGAGCCTCAGTTTCTCCTCTGTAAAGAGAGGTTGGCCTGGATGGTTTTTAAGGGACCTTTCTTCTGGCTCCCGAATCCTATTTAAAAAGCTCTGGCTGAGGAGACAGAGGGCTGGCATGAAGGGCTTCTCCAATCCTGTTTTCTCTTTGTCATTTGTGAACCAGAAAATGACAGATGGCGAGACCTGGACAGGAAATGCCCTCTTCAGGTGGACCAAGCGAGCGCCAGCATCTGGGAGTGCCTGCCTGAGCAGTGTCAGGATGGCGCTCTGTGGCACCGGGAGGCAGCGACCGCCTGCACGGTGACTAACCTGATCAAAGGCCTCAGCCTCAGCGACCACAACGGGAACCCCTCTGCACCGCCCAGCAAGCGCCAGTGCCGGTCACTGTCCTTCTCGGATGAAATGTCCAGCTGCCGGACATCTTGGCGGCCCTTGGGGTCCAAAGTCTGGACTCCGGTGGAAAAGAGACGCTGCTACAGCGGGGGCAGCGTCCAGCGCTACTCCTGCGGCTTCGGCACCATGCAGAGAAGCTCCAGCTTCAGCCTCCCTTCCCGCGCCAACGTGCTGTCCTCGCCCTGCGACCCGGCGGGGTTCCACCACCGATTCGGAGGCCAGCCCTGCCCAGGGGCGCCCGGCGGGGCCTCCCGTGGACAGGCGGGCGACATCTGGAGCCCCGACGCGAATCCCGCGGGAGGGGGTCGGCTCGACATGCAGCGGTCCCTGTCCTGCTCCCACGAGCGGTTTTCCTTCGCGGAGTACAGTGCGCCCTCGGCCAGCAGCACACCTGCCTCGACGCCGGAGCTGGCCAGACGCCCCAGCGGCCTTGCCCGCAGCCGCTCCCAGCCGTGCGTGCTCAACGACAAGAAGGTCGGCGTCAAGCGGCGGCGCCCGGAAGACGCGCAGGAACAGAGGCCGTCCCTGGACCTCGCCAAGATGGCGCAGGTAAGAGCCTGGCCGTGTGGAGGTGCCGTGGGGGCTTCTGGGTGCTTTCCATCCGGCAGAGGCGCAGGAGCACAGGTCCTTGGACCTTGCCAAGATGGCGCAGGTCAGAGCACGGTCACGTGGAGGTGCCGCAGGGCCTCCTGGGTGCTTTCCGTCGGGCAGAGGCGCAGGTTTGGACCTCCCCAAGATGGCGCAGGTCAGAGCCTGGCCACGTGGAGGTGCCGCGGGGCCTTCTGGGTGCTGCCCTGGCTCTCAGCGAGTCCAGCCCTGTGACGGGCAAGCGCAGGTGCCCGCGTCAGAAGCACCCAGCGGGTAATTCCCTTGTATCTTTAAATCCTAGACAAAGAATGATAAAATCATTTTTTTTTTCTCCATTTGAAATCAGAAACGCTCTCGCTGTGAACACAGTGCTGGTGGTACGAGCGTTAGACAGATGGTGAGAGGCAGGGCGTCGGGAAACAAACAAGCGTCACCAAGCCCAGGTGACCCCCTTCCTCCCGGCACCGTGCTGAGTCTTCTCAGGAGCCCTCCCTGCAGCCGCTGTAAGAAATGCTGCAGAGGCCAGATTCAGCGTCGCTGGGATTAGGCTGATCCTGAGATCAGGGTCAATGGTAATGGTCTTAGAGATGAGGGAGGCACTTGTTTTTTTTTTAAATTAAACTGCCCGAAAGGTGAGACCATAAGGAAACTACCCTCCGTGCCGCCTCTGTGACCATCCTCACCGTCCACTGTAGGCGAGGCCTCCAGCTGCACGCCCCTGACCCTTAACACCTTGTCCCCTGGGTCTTGGAGCCATGCTTTGGGCCAGTGCTGAACTCAGGTATCGATTTGAAAGAAATGGACTTGGAGTTAATACACGATCATCAGGAGAGTCTCTGAGCCTAAGTGCTGCCTGCGCTTGGCTCTTCCTGGCCAGGCCAGGACGAGAGCCTGATGCTGGGGCCCAGGGAGCAGGTGGTTGGCCCTTGTGGACATGGTGGGTAGAATGTAATGAGCTGGCCTCTGCGTCCAGGTGGCCCTCGGGTACGTGGGGCTGTGCTTTTAACCAGCGTCGTTTCTGGTCTTGTTGCGTAAGTGATGGTCGTCGCTGGTCCTGAGGGGGATGGAGACCCGCTTGGCGTGAGGGGCCAGCCTTGCTCGCGCAGCGTGTGGCCACATATGGGCAGGCAGGCCCGTCACGTCCCCTGCCTTTCAGGCCAGCGCGGCTGCCTTCCTGCGGTGCCCGGTGATGCTTTTTCAGCCGGGCTGCCTTTCTTTTCAGAAGGACAATGGGGTTTCCATTTATGATGTAGTTTCCTTCTCTCCCCCTTCCCCCGTACCCCCACCAGCCTTGTGGTCCCCACCTCACAAAAAAAAATAAAAAATAAAGAGGTGCAGGATTTCAAGCCTAGAGCACACAGGGTCCAGGCTTTCTGGCCGCCCCTGCTCAAGCTCCCGGGCCCCAGCCTGGGGCAGCGGAGTGTAGGCGTGTGACGTGCTCCCGCCTCCCCGTGCCCACGGCGTTCACTCAGGGCAGAGCCCAGGGGAGGACCGGGCACACCTCCATCTTCTGCCTCCCCCTCCCGCCCCCGCCCCCGTTTTCCAGTTTCCATTCCCTCCATCGCCACTCCAGGTGTGTCCCTTTCTTTTTCCCGAGGACTTTACGGCCAGACAACGGTTGAACGCATTCGTTTACGTTGGACACGCGGGTGGAATTTTTCTCCTCTGGAGAAATTTTAAATAGGTGACAAGGCTGGAAAGGTGACAGGTTTGGGCGACTTCTAAAGGAAACCCAGAGCCCCGAGATCTGGGCGTGATACACGGCTTCAGTTAGATGTTTAATGCTGAGCTTATTTTATTAGCTCATAAGCTACATAGGTCATAAAAACAACGTACACGTGTTATTATATTTTACTGGCCACGAGTTGGAATGAGACGGCTGGCATCCCCGGAGCCGTTTCCCGTCCTCACTTGGGTAGAAACCGTTTGAAAACATACTGCTGGGCGGGGCCGTGCCCAGATGTATAGATTGCTTCACTGGCTCCAGGCGGGCCTCCAAAGTCCTGAGGAGGCCGCCCTGGCCCTGCCTGCCTTGCCCTGGCCGAGGCGGGGGTAGGGCAGAGTCCAGGCGGGCCTCTGGGGAGCATGTGTGCCCAAGGGTTGCAGCCAGCACCCTGGGATGGAGCCTGAGTGCCCCCCCACCCCCACCAAGGCTCTAGGCCTGGCCAGCCCTCCCCCCAGGGAGCTCTGGGGAGGTGGGCCTTGCTTTTCCAGGAACCTTGAAAACCAGGCCCCCAGCAGCCCCTGTGCATTTGAAGGGCCTGGACCCAGCCTGGAATTCGTGGGGCCCTGTGCCGGGGGCCCTGTGAGCTGGTGCGTTCCTGGTGTTCAGGGACCTGCCCAGGGCTTGATGACAGCTGATGTGGCAGTTACTGCACACAGACCCTCGCCTCCTGGGGCTGTGACTTTACTCGACGGTCGTGACTGCCCGGGAGTGAGCACGGCCGGCTGTGCCTGGGAAGGTAGGCTTGTGCCACGGGCGGCACCGCTCCGTGCGTCCTGCCGTCGGCTCCTCGGGCTGGGTCCTGCCTGCCTGTCTCACGGTCCTATGATCTTGGTTCACACACGTATTTGTGGGGAGGGGGTTCCAACGAGCGTTCTCATGAGGAGCCGCCGTGTGCGGGGTTCTGGGACTAGGAGCATGCGAGGCGCAGGCTAAAGGTGCAGAGTGCTTTTCAGACCTTTGGGGCGACTGGGTGTTGTGACAAACGCTGACTCCCCGATGTACTGATGGGCTCAGGCCTGCAGGGCCAGAGCAGACCCCCCGGGGGGTGTGTGAGTGCCAGGGGCGAAGGGCCTAGGGCAATGACAGTAGCTAGAGCCCTAGGGATTGTCAGCAGAAAAGGGACCAGGGAGAGAACCCAAGGGACTCAGGCCAGCAGTGGAGGGCAGACAACTCTGAGGGCTCAGGCCCTGCTCTTGTACACACCCTCGCGAGCGTAGCAGAAGCAGGTGACCTGGGGTGGGACACTGCTCTGAGGTGCAGGCCCCGAGCTAGCTGCAGAGGCTGTCAGAGGTAGCTGTGACCTTGGGCCTTGTCTATTTCAGCCTGCCCCGCCCCTCACCTTCCCAACCCCCACTCCCTCTCCCTCCCGAGGAAACTGGCCCTTCTGGAACATGTTCACCCTTAGATCCGCATGTAACGGGGACACTGACACATCAGGCCTCCAGAGACGGGGCCGGAGGCCAGCAGCCTGGGCGAACTGCTTAGCATCTCCGTGCAGCAAATACCATCACAGCCACCACCGAGACTGTTGGGAGGGATAAGGGAATAGCGTGTGCACACGCGTGTGCATGTGTATGGGTGACGTGTTAATGTGTTGTGTGTGCATGTCTGAGTGTGTCTGTATTTGGAGGTGAACGTATAACTGCGTGTGTTTCTGTATCCATCTATTAATACGTATGTGTCTGTATCTTCATTTACACACACGTCACCTAGTGTGGTGGCTAGCACACAGTATGTGCTGACAAACACTCGTTATTGTCACAGTTGCAGGACTTGGGAGGGAAGGCATGGATATGTGACTCCAGAGGCAGAACTGTGACGAGAAGGTGACATTCCCAGGGGGCACACTCAATCCATTATAAGGACTCCCTTTCTCTTTATTTGTCCATCTTTTTTGTTCTGATTTCACTCTCCCTTTTCTGTCCTTGCCATTTGCTTCTTCATTGTTCCTCTTCTTGCCTGTCCTTTCCTTTTGAAAGCGGGGAGAAGGCCTGCTGGCCACAGGCCTGCCCTGCAGCTCAGCTCGGCCTGCGGTGAGCTCCGTGCTCAGCGCTGAGGCTTGTGACATGGTGACAGAATCGGAACGGCCATTGCCAGAGGAAGTTCGCTGCATGTGGGCATTCTCGTCTTACCATCTGTCACCCGTGGAACGAGGGTGGAAAGGACCCTGGGGGTCCACCGGACGCCCCTCTGGATGCCTGTCCCTCCCCAGCTTCATCCCCCGAGCACAGCTATCCAGCTGGCCGGCAGCAGCGGCCCTTGTCTCTCGTAGCAGTGAGGCTGACGTACTGGGCGGGGGGTAGGGAGTAGGTGGGGGACAAATTGCTTTCAGATTCTTTGCTCACGTCTTCTTAAAACCTCAGCGCCCAGCTTGTCGGCAGAGACGCGGGTCCTGAGTAAGGGAGGGTGACTTGGTGAGGAGAGCCTCCCCAGGAGAAATGGCTCAGGGCCCTAGTCCAGGAAGGCCCGCCCTCCTGTAACTGTCACTGTAGCCACTGAGTTCACAGAGCAGGTCGCCCGAAGGCACCTAGGGGCCCAGGCTGCCCAACTCTGCTGAGCCCCCTGCTGCCTGGTGTTTTATGCGGAGCCATAGCCCCCCACTTTTACAAAATGACAATGTGTGCCGTCAGGGGCAGGGCCCAGCCTGAGCACCGGAGCTGTTTGTGAGCGGGACCTTGCTGACATGATGGGTTTCTGCTTTTTTTGAGACCTGGTTTGCCCACCAAGCACGGGTCGATCCCAGTGAGACCGAGCTCTGCAGGGCCACTTAGACACGGACTGTGTGTGTGTGTGTGTGTGTGTGTGTGTGTGTGTGTGTGTGTGTGTGCGCGCGCACATGTGCGTGCACATGCGTGAGCAAAGATTTCAGAAAAAGCAATACTTAAAGATGACCCGCCGAATGGCGTGCCCCTGGCTGTCACGGTCCTTGCTGTATTTTTAACTCCAAGCTGGTCAGCTCGAAAGAGCAACAAATTGTATTTCTCAGCAGTGCTTCAAACAGCAGTGAGATGTTCAAGCAGAAGTGGGGAGGGGTCGGATGCTGAAACAGAGGTGTGATTGATCGCAGCTGCCCACACACTGCGTGGCTGCGCCTCCCCGAGCAGCCTCAGAACAGGCGGCAACTGTTGTGTGAGCAGATGTCTGCGGGGCCCCGCGAACGCGGGCGGGGGGCGGCCCGGCCGAGCTGGGGCCTGCCGCCGAGTCGCAGAGGGCAGCTCGCCCGGGCCGGGGGCGCTCCGGGTGGGCGAGGGCTGCGGAGAAGGTCAGCAGAGCGGTCATCACAGCTTCTCAGCAACGACTCTTTCCTGGCCGGGTCGTCCCTGAGCGAGACTCCCTCTGGTCACCTTCTGCCCGCCAGCCTGCGTGCCCGCTGGGGGTTGCTGTATGGGGTGGTGGCCTGTCACACCGCTGGCTGCACGACCTCCGTGCGCAGGCAGCCTCGGCCTCTGCAGGCCAGCCGTGCCTTTTCCTCGGTGAAATCCCTGGGCTCCGTCCTGGCTCGCTCAAGCCTTCGTGGCCCTGTGTCCACTCTGCCAGGAGCCAGCCACCTCGCTGGTTTCGGTTTCCTCTGCCTGGCCCCCTCGGCACCCCTTCCTGCTGGGCTGGGGAGCGTGCAGACGGTGGGCAGAGGGAGTCAGGGGTGGCTCGCCCTGTGCAACACGGAGTGCAGGTGGCATGAGGTATATAGAGATGGAGAAAGCTCTGGAATCACACCGAGAGGGGAATCAACGCTAAACAAAGAGAAAGGCACAACGTGGGCCCGTGGGGGAGGTTGCTTCTGAGCGGGGCCTGGTCAGGACAGGCCGGAAGGAAGGCAGGCAGCAGCCCCGCAGGCCTGGACCGTCCGAGCTCGTGGATGCCGTCAGGCTGGCCGTGCGGGGAGTCGGTCCACGCCCCTCCTCCTGCGTCTCGACAGACATTGCTAATCGATCGTGGCAGTCTCTCCTTTCCCGCGGAGCTCGGAGGAAGTCTCGGAGTCCTCCCCTCGGCGACCGTGGCAGCCGCTGCTCATTGGTCTGCCGACTCACTTGGGGCCGAGGCGCCCGGAATCCAGGGAGAGGCAGTGGACTTGCCCAAAGCCACGTGGTTACCTGGGGGGTTGAGGGGGGCGGAGCCTGGGCCTCCTGACTCAGGTGCAGTGCTCCTCCTGCTGTAAGGGCCGCCCAGTTGGCCCTTCCCGGTAGCCGACACTTACAGGGCACAGAGGGCGCGGAGCGGGGAAGTGTGAGCTCCAGGCTGGGACAGGGCCTCGTCGCCATTCTGCCAGATCCGAGCTGTGTGGCCTCAGGCAGGTCACCCTCCGTCAGCCTCCGTTGCCTTGTCTGTGGCACGGGAGTGAGGAGGAGTCACAAAGAATGGATCACCGGCGGTTGGCACTTTGCTTAACAGCAAAGCCGCAGCCCTCGGCCCGTCCTAGCTGGGCTCGCCACCCTGGGGCGGGTGCTGCCAGGGCCGGCGGGTCCCTCCAGCAGTGCAGTCGTGGGGGCTGGGGCCAGGGGACTGGTCTGAATCCTCCACAGTCTCGCTTCTCTCAGGACAGAGGTGTCCACCCTAGCACCTGCCACGGGGTCCACCCTAGCACCTGCCACGGGGCTCCCATCATTCAGGGAAACCCCTGTGCGGACACCGGGACCGCCCTCCGTCCCCGGTCGCAGCCGCCAGGTTGCATAAGCGGTCCGCTTCAGGTCACGTGGATCGGGGCAGAGTGTTGACACAAAAGCTTTGATCTCCCAGGGAAAAGCAAAATAGGAGTTCAGCTGGGGACATGCCAGGGAGGCAGCTTTTAATGCCACTTGGTGATTTTCCATTGAGAGCCTTTCTGAGCCGAAGGGCGTTGGAGAAGTGAGGGGATGCAGCTCTGGGGGTGCCTGGGCCCACGTGTGCTTGGTGCACCCTCAGCTCGCCAGCCCTGCTCTGGTGCAGGGCGCAGGGGCCTGGGCGGGGGGGACCTGGCCCTCAGGAGGCCATAGCCTGTGGGCAGAAGGGTGGCGCCTCTGAGGACATCTCCTGTTCTGCTCCGGCGGGCCAGCTGGGCCTTGCCTCTGAGCAGCTCCACTGCAGGCGCCCACAGAGGCAGGTTTCGGGAAACCCAGGTGTCACGCCAGCCCGCCAGGAGAGAGGCAGGGCGTGGGCTGAGACACGTGGACAGGACACTGGTCTCTCTGCACCTCGGTTTCCCCGTCCACAGGCTGGCAGCATTAATGGAGGCCATCTGTGTGAAACACTCGAGCCCAGAACTGTGTCGGCCCGGGTTAGCACTCAGTGAGGGTCAGCCGCCATCAGCACGATCAGAAGTGACGTAGACGCAGGAAGAGAAACTTGTCAGGAGGAGGGAGGTGCCGTTTATCGAACGTGCGCCATCCTCGCCGTGGGGACTCTGTATCTCCGCCGCTCTGAGGTCTCGGGCGTGTCCCCGCCCCCCCAGAAGGAGGCCTGGGGCCCAAGGCTTGTGTGGCTTGTCCAAGGGCTGGAGTCGAGGCGCTGAGTTGCACTGATGGGACCAACAGGACCGGCCACTGGGTTCATCTTGTCATTAGCTCCCACCCTCGTCCCAGACTTCACTGGGCAGAGTCGGTCACCCTGATCTCCGAAGATGACTGCCTTGAAGCTGCCCTGTCCAGCGTTTTCCGATTGCAGGTCCCTCTTGTCATCCATCCTGCAGCCCGCCCCCTGCCTGTCCTTCTCCTTGGCCCTTTCTCAGTAGGAGTGAAGGCTGGCGGATCACCCCAGTTCGTTCTGTTTCCACGGCACCCTTGAAGCGGCTCCCCCGCCCCAGGCCCTCGCGCGTCGAGCTCTGCCAGCCCCGGCCGTGCCCGCCGCTGGGCGGAAGCACGCACGATCTCCGTCCTCATCCACCAACGTGGGCCGGAGGAGGCTTAGGGCCTGCCCTAGCCTCGCTTCTTTATGGCCCCCAGCCCCGGTGAGCCTGTGGCCTGTGAGAGCCCCAGGGAGCGCTGGAGATGGGGAAGCAGAGGCTGGGGTCACCGTGATGGATGGACATGTGATGGATTACAAGCCAGGCCCAGAACCCACACATCTGACACCTGCCTGTGTCTTTACCCCGGACGGGCTGCTGGCTGTCGTGGGGACCGGCCCCAGACGAAACCTAACTTCACCCCGTTTTGCCTTTTGCGACGGAGCCCCCCGTGGTCCCGAGCCCGGCCTGGACAGCATCTGCACTGTGGGCAGGAGCCGTGTCTCTGTAACGGTTCTGCAGAACCAGTGTCCTGGATTGCTGCTCTTTCTTGCAGCTTCAGGCCCCAGTGGAGAGCTGAAGAAAGTGAATGCCACACAGGAGGGCAGACCCTGAGCTGTAGTCCCCAAGCTGGCAGGAACTCAGTTCCACTGGATTCAGAGTGGGTGTTAATTGCCTATTTATGGCCAAAAGATTCACAATGCCTTCTTTGAAAGTTAGACATAGTAGAAGAACTCTTGGAGAATTCCTTTTGGGGAGGAGAATGGGTGCCTTTTTTTTTTTCCTTCTCTTGAAAAACAAAAGAAATGGTTGGTTCCAAAATATAACGTAACCCCCAGAAGCTTCATCTGTGAGCAGTGGCAGTGAGCTCACATCAGCCATGCGTCCCTCAGGGCCACCCGGCGCCCGCCCAGCCCCTTCTCTGCAACAGCGCGGGGTCCTCCTGTGTGTTTGCCTTGGTGGGCCGGGGGCCGCGACTCCCTCTTGCCAGAGTCCTGTGCGTGGAGAGAGAGAGTGGCAGGCTCCCCGGGCCAGCCAGGGCCTTGCAGCCGGGGACAGAAACCACGCCGTGTGCCCACAGAGGAGCCACTGTGAACAGTCGACAGCGAGGTTTCTGAGCCCCGAGAAGCCAAGACGAGACGCTGGACACTGTGGAAGAAGCGAGTGCGGGAAGCTGTCCCCACCCCGGGCCGTGGCAGCAGAAGGGGAGACGTGGCTCCGGGCACGTGGAGTCCTCAGGCTCTGGGGCGGCGGCCTCGTCCCCCGAGTCGGGGTGCCAGCCGGGATGGTGGAGGACGTTGGTTCTGTGCAAACCGGAAGTGACTGCTACGTGTGGGACACCCTGCTCCCGCCAGGTCAAAGAGCATGCCCGGGTGACAGTGACAGCCACGGGACACAGAGGGCAAGGTCCCCTCTGGCCTCCAGACTCAGGGTCTCCTCCAGCACTCCTGCTGGCAGCACCCCATCCCCGGGGCAGCGTACAGTGGGGCGGGCCTGGAGCTGAGGCATGGGGAGCTCGAGACCTGCCCGTGGGGGCAGCCTTACCTCCCCGTAGCCCCTCCCTCTGGGGACAGGCCCCAGGGCAGCCCGTGAAGGTCAGGCCGTTTGCACCCCAGGACTTCGCTGGGGTCTGTGCTCACTCTGTTCTCTGCTCCTCACCTCTGCGTGTTCACTCAGCAGGGTCTTTCTTACCGGGTGCCTGCGGGGGCCTAGCGCTCGCAGGGACCCTGGGGACCTTCCTGCAAGACACGCACGACTGCCCCTTTCCTGTACGCTGCTTTCTAGGTGCGGGGTAGATACTGAGCAGGCAGACCACAGGCCCAGCCATTTCGGGTGGTGGCGCGTGCTGAAGAACGTACACCAGGCCAGTGTGATCGGAATGCCAGGCGGAAGGAGAGGGGACGGAAGTGGCCGGCTGTAGACTGGGGGAGCAGAGTGGCCTCCTCCAAAGGCCACATGATGGGACGTACTTAGCCAGGCACAGGGACCAAGGGAGAGCATCCTAGAGAGGGAGGGCAAGCTCAGACGTGGGAGGGGGGTGGGCTCGGCAAGTTCAGGGCAAAGCAAGCTGCCGAGACGGGGTCCCGAGTGAGGGGTGCGCGTGAGGGGCTGCAGGGGTCAGCGGGGCTAGCTCGGGGGGGCCTTGCACTGATCCCGGGGAAGCTGTTGGGGTGTTTGATGTCATCCACTGGGCCTGGGGCCCTCGGAATGAGCTGCCTCAGGGGTTTGGCCTCAGATCACGCCTGGGGACACTGTGGCACAAAGAGGTCATGGCAAGAAGGTTGTAAGGGAGGGAGACCCTTAGGGCAGGGGCTGCAGCCCTGGTTCACTGCCCCGTCCTGGCTCCCCTGTCATCCGGGGCTGGGGCGCGGCCCCACAAGTCCGGCTCTGCTGTGCTGTGGGGCGTGGGGCGCGGGAGATGCAGGCTGTGCTCCTGAGGTGGGCAGAGCCGCCACCATCCGGGATGACCCTCTCCGTGCCCAAAGCGGGGCCCTCGTCACTCGTTTTTGTGACTTGCTGGGAGATCTCCGAGCCGGGGCCACGGCCCTCCTCACTCATCCCCAAAGTGACTCATTGTTATGGGCAGGGGAGGGGACCCTGGCCAGCCTTGCACGTGCCCAAGCCCGGGGCCCGGCCAGCCTCTCCTCTGAGCCCCCAGCCAAGCTGTTCCGGACGCAGCAGCCGGGCACTGCTCCCCCTCCCCTCCTGGGGTCCTGCTGTCCCTCTGAAGTGACGAGTATGCCCGGACACAGGGAGAAGGGGCATGGGAAGTGGCCTTCTGTGACCCAGAAGAAGTCCTGGCAGACCCCTCACTGGACTGCCTTGGTAGGAGAGCACGGGGTATCTTTGAGCGTGTGCTGTGTGGGTGGCCGGACCGGGCCAGGCCTGGGCCGCACCCACCCTCACTGGGAGGCAGAGCAGCCCTCCGGCCCCCACCCCCGGCCCACCTCCACAGGGCTGGCTTCTTGCCCTGTTACCCCAACTTCTCGTCTGCCTCCTTCTCATGTGGGTAATGAGACAGAGGAGGGCCTTATGGGTCACCTTGGCCTTCTTCTCAAGTCGTGCCTTTCCAGCTCAGTGTCACACGTCCCCTGTGGAAGGACAGGTGCTGCCCAGGCCTCAGTGCTGCAGTCCAGTCATCCAGACGCTCCTAACAGCACCCACTCTGGCCAGGTGCCCCCACCCTGCAGCCCTTGACAGTTGGGACGGGCTGTACACAGGCCTAATCCACCTGGAGGCATTCCATCTCACTTTAAGCTGGAGCAGCCTTGGACAGTGGAATTTTCCGAGAATTGATGGCAAATGAAAAGTGGGAGCGAGCACGCAGGCCGGGGAGTCCGCAGCAGAAAAGGCCCCTTCCCGCTGCGCTCGGGCCTGCTCGAGCAGGAGCGGCATGGCACGGCGTGCCCGGGGGGCGTTCCAGGAGACGTGGGCTGGCGGCGCGGCGTTCACCATTTGGCAAGAGAAAGGGGATGGCGTCGGAAGTGGTGTGAGGTTGATCGTCACCTGGCGGGGACACCGGAACTCGAGCGTGATGCACACAGGGAGACCATGAGCAAATACACGTGCCAGCGTCTGCCCGAAACCCAGAGCGGCAGGGAATGGAGGCCGGGGCCTGGCCCGAGTTCCCACGGGCAGGGTCTGGGCTCCAGGGCCTGATGGGCCTGGCGTGGAGTTTTGGTGGGCCACTTACCAGCTGGGTGGCCCCGAGCAAGTCCCTCTCTGGGCCCCAGTGACCTCTGCTGCAGGATGTGAGGGCCCAGCTTGTGGATGCACCTGGAAGGGCCCAGGGTACAGTATGTCACCCTCGGGACACGTTGCCCTGGGGATCGGCGTTGTCACCACTGTCATCATCTCTTTGATGTGTTGTTGCTTGTGACCTTGAAAAGCAGGAGGGCTGTTTCTCACACATTTTTTATTGGAGGCATTGTTGTCATTAGCGTGATGGGCAGCCAGTGCAGGAAGCAGCACTCTGCCCCTGGCCAAGAGGCTGGAGACGGAGGGTGGGGAGCGGGTGCCTGGCACTCCCTGGGCACAGGAGGGTTCCCAGGGCAGCTGCTGACCCCACAGGTGGAGCGAGAGGCAGCAGCTGTGGGGGGCGTTGAGCATCGGCATAGAGGTGGGAGCACTATTGCAGAAGCAACTCGCCTGTCACTTTTTCCCCTCTACATAGCCCTGCGACCATTTGGAGGGAGGGAGCTGAGTCTCCGAGGGCTGACATCAGCTCTGTCCAGTGTAAGCGGAGTGTGAGATAGTTTTAAACTTTCTGATAGCCACAGTGGAAAAGGGAAAAAGAGACAGGAAATTACCTTAATATATTTTTAACCCAGTTTATCCAAAATGCTCTCATTTCAAAATGATAGGTGGGGCAGCCTGGGAGGTCCGGGTGGGGGACCCTGAGATTGGCTTTGCAGCGTGACAAGCCCTGGGCCACCTCTCCATGCAGTGGCCTTGCTCTCTGACCAAGCTGTGCGTCAACACGCCACCTAAGCCGGGCTCCACTCAGCAGACCGGCTGCCGGCCCCGTTCCCAAGGGCGTCCATGCCCACCAGCACCCAGGGGAGGCCGCGGACCAGGCAGCACGTTCTGAGGCACACCCTTCTGGGGGCTGTGGGAACCCCACCATGCAGGGTGAACTGCCTGGGCCCGGAGCCTTCAAGGAATTCCTTGCCTGGTTCCTACAGGCCCGAGGGTGCAGGCCCTGGTGTGGATGGACGGGGGCCTGCTGGCCGAGTTGACCTCTGCGAGGCCGCCCAGGTGAGCTCTTTCTCTCCCGCACCAGACAGGGATGTTCGCCAGGGGGAGAGGGGACGAGGCAAACTAAGAAATGGCATCCTTTTCCTCTCCGGAGCCGAGAAAGGTGACATTCCTGAGCAGTGAGACTGTGGGGACTTCTGCCTTGGTTTGGGTCTCCCGCCTGGTCAGCCTGCTGCCCACACTCACTGTCCCTTCTCTCCTGGAATGAGGACGGTGTGGTTCATGGCAGGGAGGTTTAGCCAGAGCCCCATGCCTCGTGTGGCTGGTCTCCACCCCTTGACACTTTGGTCAACATGCAGGGATAACGCTGATGGCTCTCGCGTGCCTGTGTGTCCCTATGCTCCACTGTGCTCTGCGGGTCAGGGATGAGACTTGTGTGCAACTAGTCACATGTTGCCTTCATTATAATTCTGGAAAGTGGGGATTGCTGTCCATATTGTGGAGGAAGAGACAGGTTCAGAGTAGCAGCCAAGTTCACAGGGCCAGGCAGGGCTGGCTGCGAGGCCCATACTTGTTCCATGTCCCATCAGGGGGCTTGAGGAGGGTTTGAGGTACCAGACCCATCATCCCATCTCAGGTGTCCACGTGGGGTCAGGGTGAGGGGGGCTGGACTCACGGAGCCGAGGGTTGGCTGGAGCAGGTCTTCTCTCCTCGGCCGTGGTGGGCCCTGGGCAGGGACAGACCGACCCTGGACACGTGGAGCTGTCTGGGCAGCTCCAGAGAGGACAGTGAAGTGGCTATGCTCAGGGTTCAGTGCCCAGTCCTAGGCCAGCAGCTGGGCTCTCACATGACGCCACCAGGGGAGCTCGACATGGCCCCTGCCGTGCCAGCTGTCAGAGCTGTCTAGACGGTCTGCAGTGACAGTTGTCACCGTCCCGGATGAAGTAGCTAACGTTGGATTATTACCGGAGTCTGAAACTCCAGTCGGAAGCTGTGACACTGAGCAGTGCCCAAATGGGGACAACGAATGGTGGCCTCGATGAAGCCAGGGACCTGCGTGAGGGGCCACACTTCTGAAGCAGCACCCAAGATTCAGCACGAGGTGGTGGCGGGGGAGTGGGGTGGGGGAGAATGAAGGGGGCCCCTTCCCGACTCTCCGTGGGCCTTCCCTGGAGAGGGCCCGCAGGGCAGCGGGCCTGCCATGCGGCTGGCCCCAGAGCCTGCCAGGGGGGAGGAAGAAGCACGGGGGAGAGTGGGGTCCTCATCCCAGGCTTCGGAACTCGTGTTCACAATCCTCTTTGGAGGCCCTGGTGTCCAGCGCAGCAGGACTGGGCTTTGCTCCAGTCTGCTGGAGCCTTCTCCTCCCCTGGATCCTCTGTGGGACAGAGCTCCCCTCCGCCTGGGCCTCCCCAGCCCTCGGCCCTCGAGCCTGTGCCGGGAGTGGGTGTAGCGACTCCCCGCATCACAGAGCAGGACCTCGGAGGACCGAGGCCCAGTGTCTCTTGAGTTCTACGTGGGATGTGATTAATTTTATGATAATTGATTTAACATTCTAACTGGAGCTCCACCAAGGGGACCCTTGGCACCTCCCAAGTGGGGGTTCAGTGGTCCTCTACAGTTATGGCCTTGCGTCTTCCAGGAGTGGTGACACTCGTCTCCGCAAACCATCTACGTCAGGGGTTGACAAAGCACAGCACACAGGCTGTCGCCCGTTTTTGCAAATAAAGTTTTATTGGCACACGGCCACCTGTTTGTTTACTGTTGCTATGGCCGCTTCCCTGTTCCAACAGGGGCCAGAGGGCCCACCAAGCCTCAAATATTTAGTCTCTGGCCCTTTAAGAGGGTTGCGCCAGCCCCAGACCTAGATGGCCCCGTGCCTCAGTTTCCTCATTTGGGCGGCGACCGGAATGCGTTTGGCAGTTTCTCCCTGCTCGCGAGCCCTAGGAAGGGCCGGCGCAGTTACCCCGGCGCCCAGGAATGCAGGGTGAGGCCGGGCGGCCTGCCTGGACGCCGCGGGCTCTGCCGTGCCGAAACTTGGCCCCCGTGCGCCTTTTCCTCAAGGGGCAAAGAAGAACCCGGTGCTGGCAGGGGGGCTGCGGAGAGGAGCGGCCGGAGCTTGTGAGTTTTGGCTAGCGGGGCCTGGCGCCGGGACAGCCGTCCAGCGTGTCTCCGCGCACAAAAGCACGAAACATTTTATTAGTTTTTTATTTTCTTTTATAATGAAAACTGCGCCGGAGGCCTTTGCCGGGTGGGTTGCCTGTCCAGGCCCAGCGCTGCCGCCTCGTCCAGGCTGGCTTCCGTCGCTCCCACGCCTGAGAAGCGGGGGCCGAGGGGGCTCGTTCGTGTCCTTCCGTGTTCACGCACTGCCTCGGTTGGGTCCTGTCCCTCGAATTTTGCTGAGACGGTCCCGTCCGTTCAAAACTCAGACGCAAGCATCAGGGACGGCCCTGGGTTTCTCCGTCGTTCAAGACAAACCCCTAGAAAGTTCTCCCTGTCTGGAGACCTAGAAATTCCTCTGCTGACCACATGTGCTCTGGCCCCCGGAGCGGACAGCCGGTCGGAAGTTGCTAGAGGATATTGACTCTGCGGTGACAGGACTTGGCCGGGGGAGGTGGTTTTGGAGCAGCATTGTGAAAATAAGGGTGGGATGGTTGGCTCTGACATTTAACAGCCTCAGATGGCTGTGGTTTTTATCCTGAGCTCCACCTCAAGCTCAGTCAGTCAACAGAGGCCGGCCTGCCCGGGGCTGAGGCCGCCCTGCGCCTGGCAAATCAGCAACAGGCAGCCCAGGGCCAGGAGGCTGCGGCCTGGGCTGGAGCTTGTGTGGGGACCTAGGAATGTGGTGGCAGGGTTCTCAGTGCAACCGAGAACCACTTCCGCCATCGCTGTTGGCGCAGGCCCTGCTGTGAAGCTGACGGTGAACAAAGGAGGCAGAGAGGAGGGAGGGAAGGATGATGATGAGTAGATGTGCTCCCCTGAGTCCTCTTACTCCTGCCTTGTCCCACGGGGGTTATGCAGGAGGGAACTCTGCTTGGGCTTTAGGGCTGGCTATAGCCAAGAAGCAAGAAGACAGAGGTGTGTGTGTGTGTGTGTGTGTCTCACAATATTACAAGGAAAATCTGTGTTTAGCATCACAGGCTGTACAAATTCTGCAAGCCCTGCCACCTTAAGCTAAACTCCTACTGTGTGCGAGATGCCGGGGGCGGGGGTGCATCAGCCACAGGACCGACCTGGGAGACACGGACGCATAAGCAGTTAGCTGGATTGAGGCCCACGGTACACTGAGGCCCCAGGAGCATTCTGGGGTCCCTGGGAAGGACCGGGTGGCACCGTGGAATTGCAGGCACCTCCCAGTGCGGGGGGAGGGAGGTGAGAAACGGGAGCCCCGGGGTCCTGCCGTGGGCAGCCAGTGCCCTCCCCTCCCTGCACAGACTCTGCCTCCGGGCTGCCGGGCAAGGTACCCGTGAGACGGTCAGGGCACCTGGCCCCCTCCTGCTGTGGGCACTGTGGGCTCTCACGCTGCCAGACTCGGACAGGAGGCTCTCAAAGGGTCAAGACAATCAAACAGTGCCCAGCAAGGCGATGCTTCTCAGAGCCCGCGCACAGGTGTGTCCCTGAGGGCTGGGGAAGGCAGCTGTTGCCCGCCCGCCCGCGTTGGGGGGCTGGCCCCCTGGGCGGTGTGGCCTTCGAGGATGCCACTACCATATGGTCGTCGGGCCGGGGCATGTGTGGGCAGGGAGGGACCCACCTGACGATCTGTCCTGGGGTCTGTGGCCTGGGCGTCCTGCAGAGGTGACCAGGGCTTCCGGTCCTCAAACCTCCCGGGGGTCATGATATGAGCAGCACAGAAATTAGCCTCTTCGTTTGCCCAGTAGGGTCCCCATCCCCAAACACACCAGACTTTTCTTCAGTTTAATGTCCGGCAAAGCCCCCTCCCAGGCCCCTGCTGGCCTGCCCCTTTCTCCTGCCCTGGACAGTCCACTGGGCGAGGCTGGGAACTGACCTGGTTCTTCGACTATGGCAGAGGGGCCACCAGACATGACCCCGACACCTCCAGAAAGCCCACCCCATTCTGTGGCCTTGGCACCGTTTGTGGCTAGTATGACGACTGCTTTCAGCGGCCCAGTGAGAAAGGGCCAGGTAGAAAGGAGCCCGCAGGGTGGCCGGGAGGCTGTGGAGCAGGCTGGCCGAGAGCAAGGCCTCTGGGAGCGGACAGAGCTGGGTGCGGATCTAGCCATGGGACCTTGAGCCTCGGTTTCCTCATCTGTGAAATGGGCGTGATAACGGGGGAGTTAGATGACGGACGTCTGTCTCACATTGAGGACTTAATGGCACAGAACACTCAGCTCCTTGGAATAGGGCCACAAGCTTGTGTATCAGCTGAGGTGACTTCCAGACTCGTGGACATTTATTGTTTCTTGTTACAAATTAGTACATACATGTAACAAAGTTACAGTTCAGAAGATAAAAAACATTACATTCAGAGCTATAAAAATAGTGAAATTCCTCTGAAATCCTTCTCATAGATAACCACTATTGAATGTTTGGTGTAGACCCTTCCAGTCCTTTTTCTAAATAGCTACAACACTGAATGAAGGCTCTTGACGCCCCGTCCAGCCCTAGGCAGGAAATACGAGTGTGTTCCTTTGAAAGAGAGAAACAAAGAAACACCACTTACAAAAACAGAAAATGAATGAACTTAACATTGGTTTCTCATCCTATCCAATGAGAAAAGCAGACACATAGTTAAAAAAAAAAAAAAGTTACCGCAAAAATCTTGGCCCCGTGCAAAACTGAATTGAATTCCTTCAGGCTGGTCCAAGCTCTGTGGCTCAGTGTTGACTCTCTCATCTCATGAGTTCGCAAGATGATGTTTTCCCTTTGACATCGCCGAGCACGCTCCATCGGCTTGGACCGCGTGCCTCGTGTGATTTAATCAGCCTCGTCATCCATTCAGGGAGCTCGCTGGCCTGGCTGCAGGAGCTGAGCCGGCCAGATGTGTCCAGCCCTCTCAGCTCAGGAATCGTGTGCTAGCGTCAATTTCCTCACTTGGAAAATGGGGTTAATAAGTTACCTGAGAGGGTTGTGTGCAGGTCACAAAAGCCAACAGGCTTAAGGCACCTAGCACATCTGGTCACACCGTGGGCACTCAGCAAATGGTAGCTGCTGTCATCATCATCACCATCACCATCATCACCTGCATCACCACCGTCACCGTCACCATCACCTTCATCATCACCATCTTCATCATCACCATCATCATCACCATCACCTTCATCAGCATCGTTAGCACCATCACCACCTGCATCACCACCATCACTATCACCATCATCACTTTCATCATCACCATCACCACCACCATCATCATCAGCACCGTCACCGTCATCACCGTCATCTCATCACCACCATCATTATTATCATCACCGCCATTTCTACCATCATCATCACCATTGTCATCACTTAGCATGGAGAGTCCAACACAGAACACTTTAGGAGACCCAGCCTCATGCCTGGCCCTCTGAGTCTGTCATCTTACGGGTACTGCAGCGACCTGGGGTTCTGCCCTGTCGAGAAGCCTCTTTTACCTTTGGCCTCCTCTGATTGGTGGAAAGTTCTTGCTTGTAGAGAGAGGACCCAGTGTGAGCTGCTGCTTCCTTAGTGCTTGCTCTGGGGGCAAGGCAGAGCCTCCCGTCTCTTAAAATTATCTTATACTTAATTACATTACTAAGAATAAAACGATCTGGCTCCATTAGAGAGAAAAGTCGTCTGGTAGATAATGATGTCGTCTGCATGTGTCTCCAAATTGTCTTGTTATGGCTTTCGTTCTTCATGCTATAAATATCTCGGTAGGTGACTGGAGATGGGAGCCCATAGTTGAGCAGGAGCTAGCCGGGGGCGGGGGAGCCTGGGGGTCAGTCCCGCCTCTGCTCGTCACCAGCCGCAGCAGCCTGGGCAGGCCACTTCTCTGGGCCTCCGGGTTTTGTTTTGCTCCCTGAGAAATGGGGCTAAGGCATCCCCGCCTTGTAGAAGCATCCTGGGCTAGAGATGCACAGCGTAGTTCCTGGGATAGGTGTGCATTCAGTTATTGTGAGTTTCTTTGGGAGCCTGAAGGAATAGAAGGAATGACGTGACACTTCCCCCACGCATGCCGGGGGGACCAGGACGCTGTCAGACCGAGCCCTGGGGCGGGCAGCCATCTTCCGGGCGGGCGCCGCTCACGGTAGGCGCCCTTCGTACCGTCGTGTGAACGTGGACTCTGGCAGCCGTGGCGACGCTGGCAGCGCCCCATGGTGTGTGGTGGAGGAAAAATATTTTGGGAGAAACAGGTGCTGACTCACGTAGGGGTAGGGCCGGCCAGGCTGTTCTTTCTGCTTCCCACTGCTGCCTTGAATTCCCCGGGCCAGCGTGCGAGGCAGCACCCTCCTCACCCATCCTGCGTCCTGGTTGGTCGGAGGGTGCCAAGCTGGTCCAAGAGCAATGCAGGGGCCTCTGCCAAGGTCAAGTGCTGGTGCCTACTGAGACAACAGTATTCTCCTCTAGGAAGGCAACATAGGCAGTGATCAGGGCCGGTTTCCTTGCTCCCACTATTGAGAGTGAAGGGGTACAGAGGTTCTAGATGGAACCCGTAAGTCTTAGAACTTGAAGGGACATTACTCCAATCCTATCACTGGGCATCTGGGGAAACTGAGGCTCAGCGAGAAGGGTGCCTTTGCCCAGGGTGACGTAGGCCGTTGGTAACAAGGCAGCGGCTAGCCCCTGGCCCTCCCATGGCCTCTGTCGCCTGCCCTTCCCACCCTGGCACCGTCCCCAGCAGGCCTGCAGCGAGCTGTTCCTGCAAGTCGGGAGGACGTGGCCATTGGCTCTCGCTGGTCCCATCCCGTCTCGTTGGCCCTCGCCCCGAGCCTCCGAGCATCTCTCTTGTCGTGGCAAGACGTGCTTCTCACGCGCTGGTCCGTCCGGTGACGCTGCACATTCTTCCAGGGCTGGGATGGGGCTTTCTGATTCCAGGGCAGTTTCCCACGCTTGTTAATCCCGGCCAGGCCTCCGGGCAGCAGGAGGAGCCCCGAGCAGGCGGGGCCGCGGCTGCCTTGAATTCGGGCGTTGTGCCTTTCCGCTGTGGGACCTTGGGCGAGTTACTTAACCTCTCAGGCTTATTGGTGGGGGCACAGTCAAGGGCTCTGCTCCTGCTGTTCTCGGGGGTCCCCCCTGCCGAAGCCTCGTGACAACTGTCCGTGAGGTCTCAGGGCACTCGTGCCACACGGGCCAGCCTGGGAGACCGTGGCTGCCGTGTCCAGGCAGGAGAGGAGGCTCTGCGGGGAGGCGGGTGATGATGACTTTGTGGCAGGTGGCCTGGTGTCAGGCCAGGGCGCAGCAGGCTGACGACGCTCACCCCTCTGCATCTGTGGCTGTCCCCCTCCGCAGAGCCGGTGGGCGCATGGGTGCGGGCACGTCGGTCTGGAGGCAGCCCCTGCCCATCCGCCCCTCCAGTTTGGAGGTTTCCTGCCCCAGGTTTCGCCCTCTAACCACATCCAAGACCGTGGCCTTGAACTTGGGGTTTTCCCACACGTGTTCCCAGAGCCTTGGAGCCTTGGTTATCTGTTTCCTCTGAGAGGCCTGGGTGCCCTGGTGCCCCTGGGAAAAGCGCTTTCTCGAGGAGGAGGAGGAGGAGGAGCGTGCCACTGTGCCCCGCAGAGGGAGAACCGAGAATACAGAAGTCGGGGTGACAGCACGGCCTCGGGCCGCTGCACGGGCACGTTCCCAGTGCGTTTCCTGTCGACTCCCTTCGTACCCACACCCACTTCCTTTCCCATCGCCGGCCCCACCCTGGCGCCCATGGCCGATGGCCGCATGCAGCTCTGCCATGCTCCGTGGTGGCCTCCCTGGCCGTGCAGGCTTCCTAGAGGGCCACGACGACCACAGCCCCTTGCCTCCGTGCCCCCATGGCCCCACGCCCCTGTACCCCCGCTCCCTCATATGCGTCCCCATGTCCCCGCGCCCCCGTGCCAACATGCGTGACCCCGAGCTACCATGGCACGTCTCACGAAGCCGGAGGCGTTTCTGGGGCTCGTCTTGGGTCTTCCCATAGCTCCTCCAGCCAGTTGAGCCGCGAGCCCCCCTCACCGTCGGCCGGGCCCCGGCATGCACCTCGGCCTTGGAGTCGGTGCCAGCGACACTGCTTCTCCCGCCGTGGCAGCCGTGAGCACTTCAGGTTCAGGTGCACGGTCGGGCACGGGCCGGGTCCTCAGTGGGCCGCCTTCTCTCCCTTCTCTCCCTTCTCGTGCCCGCCCACCCAAAGGGCCTCGAGGCGTACCAGTCGGCGCCCAGCTTGAGGTCCTGGGTGCACGTACCTCGTCATCGTCAGGGTGCGGGGTCCAGGAGCAGGAGGAACAGCGTGGTCTGGGGCTCGGGAAGCAGAGCGTCCTGTACCCCAGACGCACGGGCTCTGCAGGGCCTGCCGCTCCTGCGATGGCTCCGTTAGCTTTGTGGGCCCCACGATGTCCCTCCGGTCCATCCCTGAGTCCACGCCCCCAGGAGCTGGGAAGGACGGCGACACCGTCGGATGGCTTCTCGCCCCGTTCCTCCTGCCAATGTCGGAGTCTCTCCCGAGCGCCCCCGGGGCCCGACGGAGCACTGGGTTAGAACGAATGCTATTTTTATTAACGGTTCTCAGTTTTCAGTTTTAAAAAAATGGAAGAGGAAGCTGGACCTGTAGCCCCAGATGCTCCCCGAGGAAGGGGTGCAGAGGGCAGGGGGGAGCAAGGCGTCCCAGGGCAGACGTGGTGGCGAGCGCCCTGCGCTGGCCCCAGCTGCCCCTGGTGCATGCACTGGGGCCTCGGCCCCGTTCCGTGCAGGGCCACCGTGCACCCTGAGATTCCCCCCGGAGGCTGAGCCCAGTCATTGTCCTGTCGCTGGCCCTGAGGCAGGTGACCACCGCTGGCTCTTGGCCCGGTGGAACTGGCTTCTGCCATACATGGCTCCTTCTCTCATTCAGGGGGCAGGAGAGGCTGGCCTCCCTGGATTCTGGGTGCACGGGGGCCACCCTCGCCCACTTGGGGACTCACACTTTGGTCAGTGCTATCTCCTGCAGCAGAGGGACTGACACACCATCCCCTCTGCCTCACAGCCCGAGGAGCCTCTGGCTAGAGAGGCAGCCCAGGCTATCCCCCTCTGCATCCGTCCCCCACTGCCACTGCCGAGGCCAGCCCCTGGACCCGCCTGCCCTCCGGGGTCAGCTCTCAGCCGGCACATGCGCCCTCCCTCCACCGTCTGGGAGGCCGACATCCCGGCCTCTCGAGGCAGCCAGGGGCAGTTGCCTCTGGCCTCCCTCCGTGCAGAGACCTTTGAACAGTGCCCGATCCTCGGGGTGGGGGGGACATCACTGTGCAGCTCCCGCAGCCGGGTCGTTTCAGGAGGGGCTGTGGAGTGTGTGTGGGTTCCCCGGCGTGAACGTGCGTTTCACTGAGAACGGTTGCCACCCACGTCTCCCTCCACTGGCCGGCCGGGAGCCGTCCTGGATGGCCGGAGGGCACGGGGAAGGGAGGAGGGAGGGCGTCGGGGGCCCCCATCCCGGTTCTGGGGGTTCTAATCCGCCACGGTTTGCTGGCAGAGCTTCCGAAAGGGTGAAGGGCCCCTGGCGGTGCTGTGCCTAGCGGTCACAGTCTCGGCTGTCGCTGGGGGAGGCCGCGTGTGCCCTGCCCTGCGCTGGCCCAGCCGCTCTGC
This sequence comes from Macroglossus sobrinus, assembly GCA_004027375.1. Taxonomy (NCBI): domain Eukaryota; kingdom Metazoa; phylum Chordata; class Mammalia; order Chiroptera; family Pteropodidae; genus Macroglossus; species Macroglossus sobrinus. Next base: position 45,464 of record PVKZ01004425.1, read on the forward strand.
ACGGTCACTTCCATCATCACCATGCTCCAGCTGACACGGGCGCAGAGGGACAAGGTGGCCGGGCCTTGGATGGACCGCTAGAAGATGGCCAGGCCCGGGGCCTTCCTTCCTCCCCATCGTGGCTGTCTGCGCAGTCAGCGAGCACCCCACAGGGGGCTGGCTTGCCGTCCGCCGGCCCGCCTGGGGGCAGGCAGGGGTGGTGCCCGTCGGCCCCGGTGCAGGGCTGTGTGAGCTGTGCAGCGGCCCACGCCCGCCCACGCCGGGTTCACCTGTCTTCCCACGCAGGTCCCGGGAGGTTTGCAGGGTGGGGTGTGTGTGCATGCATGCAGGTGTGTGTGTGTGCATGTGTGTGCACGCGTGCATGTGTGTACATACGTGTGCGCACGTGTGTGCGTGTGTGCACACGTGTGTGTGTCCCGTGTGCTGTTCCACTGCACATAGTGGGCGCCCGGTTCACGGGAGCTGTGGGTATCACCTGCTCTCATCTGCTCGGAAGACGGAGGGTGGAGAGGGGCCTCTTCCTGTGGCCCCGGGGCCCAGCCCCAGCGGGTGGGTGTGGCTGGCCCAGCTCTGCTTTTCCCCCCGGGGAGTTGAGAGATTGTCTCCCCAGGCTCCGAGGCTCTGGGCCCCCCCCCTCCCAGCAAGCCCAGGCCTCCACAGATGACACACGGTGTCTGGCCGCTGCTGGTCGTGGCAGCCACTCCCGGGTAGAAAGCGACGTCCCCAGGGCCCCTGTGCTGCTTCCATGTCCCCGAACGTCGTTGCGGGAGAGACGTGGGCTCAGCCAGCGACGGGCTCAGGCCGGAGGCCGGGGTCCCAGGCCCTGCCCCGCCGCCCCGCTGGTCCACGTGTCACGGCACCCGCCCGGACCCAGAGGGCCACGGGGGTCGGAGTCAGGCCGACCACGTCGTCATCGGTTACCGTGAGAGCTGTAGCGTCTGGAAGGAGCTGCCAGACGGCAGAGCTGTGTGTGCACGCACGCGGGCGATACGCACACACCCGCACGCGGGCGATACGCACACACCCGCACGCGGGCGATACGCACACACCCGCACGCGGGCGATACGCACACACCCGCACGCGGGCGATACGCACACACCCGCACGCGGGCGATACGCACACACCCGCACGCGGGCGATACGCACACACCCGCACGCGGGCGAGCTCCCGTGTCCCAGGGAGAGGAGGGCGTGAAGGCGAGCTGGGCCCCCCGGGAGGACGCCCCGGTGCCGTGGGCCCGGCGGGCCCTGTAGGCGGGCAGCACGCGGGTTCCTGTCTTCGTCCTGTCACTTTGCTTCCTCCCTGGCGCTTTCGGCTGCTCCCCGGGACGTGCCTGCGTTCTGCAGCTGGGGTGGGCACCAGAGGAGGATTGTCCTGTGCTCACAGCCTTTGCCCCTCGCTCCCCCCTGACCGAGGGCGCCGTGGGGTCGGCCTGGGCACACGCTCCTGGCCGCCTTCTGCCCGCTGTGGCCGCGCTGGCATCCACCTCGGGGGGACCCTCCCTTTCCCTCTCCCTCCCCGTTCTGCCCTCAGGCTCTCAGTCCTGGGGGTGGCCTGCGGGGCTCATGCCCTCAGCCTCACTCTCTGCGTGGCCTCGGGGAGTCTCTAATTTCCAGTGATGGTTGCCGTGCGGGTTCAGTGGGACGAGCCTTGCGGTGCGCAGGGTAAATTAATGCTCTGCCGTCCTCAGAGGCTCCACGGCTGCAGGGACACAAGCACAAACCCCCGGAAATGCCCCGACCCTCTTCCTGGGGCAGACAAGGTTCCAGGGCTGACGGTGGGGTTTACGGCAGCTCAGTCTTGCGGGTCGATTTCCGGCACGTGACGGGACGTCTGGATTGGGAGTGACTCGGGGTCGCTCCAAGCCCCGCACACCCCAGGGGCCACCCAGGAGCCCCTGCCGTCCCGTTGTGGTTGGGGGTTGTAACCACATAGCAGGTGAAGACTGCCAGGGGCTCTCGGAGGTGGGGGGCAGAAATGAGGTTGGGGTTCTGTTCCGAATCCTGGCGTTCCTGCAGCATCGAGCAGCAGCGTGTGGGTGAGGGCACAGGCTTCGTGCAGAGAGCTGGGGTGAGCCTGGCCCCACTGCTGTCGCCTTGCGGGGCTTTGCCAGGACAGCCTCGGGCTCCTGCAAGGACGTGGCGAAGCTGCAGAGCCCGCCTCGGGGTCAGGTTCTGGGACGGCAGAGGCAAGCGGTCCTCCCGGCGCTGGCCCCCGGCATCCACCTGGGACACCTACGCTCGGGCCGTAAGGGCGTCTGGGGCTTCTGGATGCCCCGAGGTGCAGGTGCTGTGTTTGCACATCCTGCCAAGCACTGAAACAGTAATGAACAAAAGGGGAAAAATAAGCCCGTGAGGAAACGCACAGTTATGTCCCGGTACGTCCCTGGGAAAGCCCGTGGAACGGGGACCCGCCCTGGCCAGCCCTTCCGGAGCCCAGGGTCAGGCCGCCGCGTGGGAGCCGCGTTCCGCCAGCACGTTGCGGCCTGGAGCTGGCTTTTCCGTGCCCTCCCTCGCGAGGTCGGTCCCACGGCTCCCAGGATGACGCTGAGAGTGGAAACGGCTCGTCCAGAATCACTCAGCTAGAGAGGGGCAGAGACCCCACGCCTGCGTCTGTCCGGGTGCAGAGAGCGTGCTCCAGGCCACACGCGCGATACTCAGAACGGGGGTCCCTCTGCAGTCCCCTGCGGCTCTCCTGGCCCCTCCAGGGCCCTTCCAGAAAGTATGCCCTGAGGGACTGCCCCAAGCCCAGAGTCTGGAATGTACTGGGGTGGGCTTGGGCCGGCCCTGGTGGAGAGTGCAGCACCCCCTCCCATGCCGTCTCCCACACATCCCTTAGCTCAGGAGCCCAGCACGAGGGCTTGCCTGCCAGGGCCGGAGCAATGCCTCGGGTGGTGGCCAGAAGCATCCGGAAGTCTGGTGAGCACAGCACAGCTTTTCCCAGATTTTTGTGCCCTCTCTGATTATTGTCCCCTGCTGTCTCCTGTTGTCCCTCACCGCAGCTTGGAGAAACGGGGCTCAGAGAGGGGATGAGGCGACCTGTTCAGGTCACCCTGGGCAGAGCTGGGACTCCAGTCCAGGTCTCCTGGCCCCCAGATGCAGGCCTGGCCCTGTGCAGCGTTGGACTCGGTTGGGAAGATGAGCTTTACCTTAGTGAGAGGTCAGGCCACCCGGGAAGGGTGCCTGGTGGCCAAGCGTCCCCACTCCCTCCCCTGCAGCTGAGCACGTGTTTTGTCTGCCTCCAGGTGAGATAGAGCCCCGAGGAGTGGCATTCTCCTCCTAGGGCCTCTGGGCTCAGGAGCACCAGGGCCCCACACGCTGTCCCTGCCACGCACCTGTGGCTCTGCAGGTGGGGACAGCTGATCCCAGAGAGGCAGAACGTGCTCAGGAATGTCCTGCCGTGCCCACTGCCCCGCGGGCATGTCTGTGGCCACCTGCCCTGCCCGGGCACGCTGGGACATGCTGGCCGAGCCGGGCTGGGCGGCCACCTCCTCTCACCCCTGAGGAGCTGGCTGCCAGCGCAGGCCAGCGCAGCCCGCCCGTCCCCAGCGTGCCTGGATCTCTGCCCTCGTGGACCCGTTGGTCGGGTGGGATGCAGATGGGGTCATTTCTCTCCTGAGGCTGCTTCCACCTGGCTCTCCCCCCTCTGTCTCGGGGCTGCTGGCACCACTGTACAATGGTGTTGAAATCCCACAGAGCCAAGCCCTGCTTCTGATCTCAGTTCAGCCCCCCGCGAGGGCCGTTTTATTTCCCCATTTTATAGATGGGGAAAGAGAGACTCGGGTTGCACAAGGAGCCCCAGAAAACACACACAGTCCTGGCAGCCGAGGCAGGGTCCCACCCCGGGCACATCATCGTCAGCCCCCCACTTGGCACCGGCCCTCGCTCCAGGCAGCAGGGCGGCCGTGAGCAAGGCGTGCGCTGCATCTGAGCCTTGGTGGCACCCCGCGGGCCAGCCGTGGTGTGGAGTGGGGGCCCCAGGACGGAGGGCGTGGGGAGGGGGGGCTCCACACGGGCCCTGTGGGGGCGAGCGTGGGCGTTTCGGCTGGGCTGTGAAGGGGGAGGCGTTTCTTATGGGGCGATCCCAGGAGACACGCCCCCTGGGATAGCTCGGTGCCTCCAGTGGGGCCTGCGTGGGCAGGGGGAGCGCCGGCGAAACAGGCTGCTGGGCCCGCAGCGCACAGTAGGCCGGGCCGCGGACCCTGATGGGAGCGTGGGGAGGCTGCTGCTGGAGGTCTCGCCTGAAGCGGGGCGGTGCGTTTGGGGCGACTGGGGTGGAGGTACTGTTGGGATTGGGATTGGGTGCCAGGCTGTAAGAGGTGTCTGAGCTGTCTGTGCAGCTCCCCGCAGGCCAGGGTGGGACACCCAGGGCTCTTGCAAGGATTCTCACGTTTTGTGGGTGGGCCCGAGCCAACAGGACTTTCCCAGGACACGCCCGGTGTGTGGCAGGCTCGGCCCTGGCAGGCTCGACCCAGCCGTCTCCCACCTTCTGCAGACTGCTGGGGGCCCAGAGCCAGTGACGGCAACCCTTGGGGACTACCGCTTCTTAGCGCAGAGGACAGACGGAGGCCCGGAAGGGGGCGGAGTTTGTCTGAGGCTCCCCCGAGCTGCACCTAGCCCCTGTTTCTGACACCCCACCCCGCGGTGCCTTCCCGGGGGAGCCATCATTCTTGGACCCTGTCCCAGCGCAGGGAGGGGGCAGACGGCCTGTGCCACGGCCGGCCGGGTGACCAGAGAGGAGACCCTCCCGCCTGGCCGGGGAGCCCTCCTTGGCCCCGCAGAAGTGAACGCATCTAGACCTTCTGTGCTGAGCCCCTGGGGCCTGCTCTCAGGGGACCTGGGCCATCCAGGGTGCCCCGTGGGTGGCCGGGGAACTCCAGAGTCCGCCCACCCAGTCTGGCAACGTCGGCGGGGGGAGGCGCCGTCGGGGTGCTGGCTCCCAGGGGCTGAGCAGGGTGTGTGCATATGCACTGGGGGGCTGGCTCATCCAAGATGGGGCGCGCTTCGGCAGCTGGAAGGGCGGCCTGTGAGGGACGTGGGGACTGTTTGCTTCTGGAGTTATCTGTGCTGAGGCCGGTTTGAGCAGATAAATTGGCCAGTTATGTTGCTGTCATGTTTGCCTGCTTTTCTCTATGATTTATATTTTATCGTCAGGGATGAAAGAAGAGGTTCCCCCTCCCCAAATCGAGAAGAAATCTGACCCTTAGAACTTAATCTCTGCTACTCATCTGTTATCCAGGTGTAGAAATATGATGACAGAAATGGAGGTTTCATGTTCACACGCCCCAGAACTAGAGACACCTGGCCCCAAAGGGCCATGTTCAGTGTGTGTCGTGATGTTCCCGTGGCACCCCGGCTCCCGCAGACATGAGGGGCCGTCCCCCCAGACCCCGAGGCCCAGGGCAGGGCAGATGGACGCGTTTGGACGCGGCTGGCACCATCGGGGAGGCGGGCCTTGTTTGGGGTGTGGGGGCACAAAGCAGCCCCCCCACATTGGGTCTCCCACAAAGCCCGCACTACTCTCTCTCACAGAGCACGACGCCCCAGAGCAGCCCCAGTCCGGCAGGCAGGGTCCGTGCGAACCCCACAGCGAGACGTTTCCAGTGCTTCTCTTTTCCTGTGTCTGCGAGGCGCCTTCGAGCCCCGTGAGGGGGCCCGGTGGGGGGGGCGGTGTCACGTGCAGACGTCTGGCACGCGTGTGGCCCCCTCGCCGCTCAGGGGTGGGCCCTTCCTGCTGCGATCACGTCCTGTGCTTCTGCAAAACCCAGAGTTAATTCGGCGATTATTAAGTGCAGGAACTTGGGGTTGGCAGGGTTTTCTTTCTTTGTCTGCACAGTTTTGCAAAAAGTGCCATTTTTAGCAACGGGTAACCTTGTTTCTGCCAATGCGGAGAGTTGGAAAGTGCAAAAGCACTTGGGTGGAGAAGCATCAGAATGATTCAGTGTAGAGACAGAGCGAGCACAATGCCGTGGGTCTTACGAACAGTTAGTTCTGTGACTTTTGAGCCTCGTGGTCCAGTTGAGAAACGGAGGCTCAGGAGGTGGGCGATGGGGGCCGCCGGGAGCCGGGATTCCAGCCCGGGCTCCTCTGGTCTCCTCAAGGCTGCCAGCGTCCCGCGCGACCCGGGCTCTCCCAAGCCCAGTCCGGAAGTGGACACGTCTGGTGGCCCATCCGCTGGCTGTGCGACGTGGGGCAAGTCTCGTCCCCACTCCAGGTCACCTGCAGAGGGAGGTTATCAGACTGGGTGGCATTTTGCTCACTTCCCCAGAAAGGATCCCCTCTCTCTGGAACAGAGCCGTGGGGCTGCTGGGGTGGAGCCGCGAGGGTCCCCGAGTTCTGCAGTCCTGTCTCCCCATGGCCTTTGGGGCACCCCGCTCGAGGCGGCTGAACGGAGAGCCGGGGGTGCAGCATCGTTCACGGGCCCCAGCCCTGCTGCGGGAGCCGCGCGCCGGCCTTGGTGCCCCGCCAGGCCCTGAGCGCTTCGGAAAGGTCTCTCGACTTTGGTTAGGCAAGGAGTCCCTTCCACGCCAGGCTGACAGTGCGGTGGCCGCACGAGCCCCAGAACGTCCTCCTCAGAAACACAGCGTCTGTTTTCCAGTCACGAGAGTGTCACGCGGCCCTTGGCGTCGGCCTCTAGGCCTGCCGGGTCCGGGCAGGCCCCCTGCCGCCCAGGGGCCTGGGGCAGAAACCACGTGCGCGACAGGGTGGCCTGTGGGGCGTGAGCAGAGCGGGGGCTGTGGGCCACCGAGGTCTGTTCTTGACCACAGCACCCCGGCGACCTCAGGGCTGTGCAGACACACGGGCTGAGCTCGGGGGGAGCTGGCCAGGGAGGTCCTTCCCTCCTGTCCCCAGGCTGCACTGAGCCGGCCCCTGAGCTGGGCAGTGGGGCACAGCACAGGGTCAGGACTGTGTGGGGCCAGGCAGGGTGCACACGAGCTCAGGGCTTCTAGAGGGGAGGCTGCAGAGCTGGGTGTGGGTGGGTGACAAGGACCCTCAGGTGATAAGCACTCGGCAAACACTCGTGGCCTCTGCAGAAGTGAGCTGAGGAAAGGGTGGCACAAGAAGGCAGGGACTCCCTAGTAACTGCCCGGGGCCACCCTCCTGCCACACACAGATTTCCTGCCCCCTGAGCTTTTCGATCCTATCACCCATGATCTGGGACGCTCCCCAGTGTCCAGTGCCAAAGCAGGGTGCTCCCTGGGCCCCCGAGGCCCCCCGAGGCAACGTCACTTCCTGTTTCCAGGTTTCAGCAACGTGGTGGGCGTCTCCCTCGTCCCCGACGGTAGGGTAGCAGGCCGGGCACAAAAGGGTTGCCTCTTGTGGCGTCCAAAGGTAATAAGCATTTTGCAAAAACAGGCCGGCTCTCACGCAGGCCCAGGTGACCAGCTGGCCTGCCTCGTGCAGGAAGGGGAGCTGGGCTGTGACAGGCACGCAGCGATAAGATGCCCAGGGCAAAGGGCTAGCCTCTAGCAGGACCAGCAAGGTCATCCCCAGCGCCCGCCGGACGCCAGGCCGACCCACGGCTCTGGCCCAGGGTAGCTGTGGGGCTTCCTGTGAGAGAAGCCAGCCCCCAGGCAAAATTCAGGTTTATCAAAGATGGATTAAAGATAGGTCCAAACTATGCTGGTGCCTTTTTCTCTTTTCTGAGATAGTTTAAAAAAAAAAAAAAAAACACGCCCGAGGAAACCACAGGCCAACTTGCCGCCTTGCTGGTCTCTGCGCCAGCATCCAGCATACACGAGACTTATACAGTGTCCAGGCCGCTAGCCCTTCTCCTGGCCAGCTGTCTTTTTGAGCTCAGAGAGAGAATTCCATCTCTTAAAAGCGTCTGGGAGGCAACACCTCTGCTTAGCCAGAGCCCTGGGCCCCGCAGCTGCCAGCAGAGCGGCCGAGGCGCCTGCAAGCTTATGCCAGGCTTGGTCTGACCATCTTGACACGGTGGTTGGGCTTGTTTATACCCCTTTCTAGGGAGATTTGAGGTGGCTCCCCCAAAATCTGTAACACAAACGCATCTGTAAGATGGGACCTTAAAAGGGGAAAGTCTGACGTGCCAGCCGCGAAGGGCAGCGCCGGGGAAGGAGGTGGGGGCTCAGCACCCTCCTTGTCTGAGGACGGGGGAGGCACACGTGTGCCGCAGGAAGGCGTGTCCTGGTTTAAGGCCAAGAGCAAGTCTCCTGTGGGCCTTGTGCTTAGGACACGGAATGACAAGGGGCGTGTCTCCCACCACCCAGCAGACGTGAGGCAAGCTGCCCCCTACAGCTGGCTCCTGACCAGCCCCTCTGTCCAGCCCCTGGCCCAGGCCTGGCCCCCTGTTCTGGAAGGAACAGCAGAACTGACGAGCCGTGGTGCACAGCACTTTCTCTTCCCGTCATAGGTCAGTCCCTCAGAAGCAGAGCCTGAGACGGGGATTCTGGTCCAGGGGATGGACTAGGGCGGTTCTCGGAGGCCCCCGGAGGGGGTAGGGGAGGTGGACAGGATGGGGAAGAAGCCCTGACCCCACGGGGAGCTCTGGGGTGCGATGAGGACTTGGGCTCTGGTCTCCCCTGAGGCCCGGGGCTGCTCTGGACCCCTCGCTAGTCCTGGCCTCGGGGTGCCCCCCATCCTCCCCTCACGTTGTCTCTGTCTCCAGGGCCCAGCCAGGGGCCTCCCACCCAGGAGGAGGGTGCAGGAGCCAATCAGAGGGGAGCCCCAGGGAGACTGGCTGGGGTGGGCTGGGCTGGTAGGTGCTGCCTACAGCGAGGCCCGGTTGGTCTGAGTTTCAGGGGCTCCATTTCTGAGTCGCCCCAGGCTCCAGGAATGGGGTGCTGACCGGTGTCTAGCCACTGGCCTGGGGCCACATGGATGGTTCCGTCCCAGCTTGGTTACTTGGGCAGGGCAGGGCTGGGCTCGCACAGGCAGCCCATTCCCGGGCCAGGGCTGGGCCTCCAGGGGACAGCGTTTGGGGCAGGGGACTGTTTTTCCTGGAGCAGCCACTTCGCCTAGAACGATGTATTCACGTGGCACTTTCCACTCAAAGCAGCTTTGCAGCTTTCCCAGACACTGTTGAGGGCACGCCGGCCTCCAGGCCCCCAGCAGGCCCACGCAGGGTCCTTTGTGTGGTGAGAGCTGGGCTTCTGGGAAGTGGCAGCTGCCGGGGAGGCTGGGCGCGGCCCTGCCCCAGGGCGTGGTGGGCACAGGGCAGCTGAAGGGCCTGGGCGTGGGCCAGCCCCTGGATGTCCGGGTGGGGCTGGCTCACTGGGGATGGAGTCTGGGCAGCGCACACACTGCCTCTCTGTGGCCTTCACGTCCCTCCCCGGCAGGTGGGGTGTGCCACCACCTGGGGCATTCATTCAGCGAGCCGGTTTTGGTTTTCACTGTGGCTGAGTTTTGTGTCAACAGGATTTTCAAGGTGACACTGGCTTTGCAGCCAAAGAGCAGGTGCTTTGAGGACTATCGGTGGCGGGTTCAGTGGCATCCTGGGGTTAGCTTGTGGTGGCATTCACCAACCAAACCTTGCAGCTTCTCACCCTGCTGCAAAGCACGGACCCAGTCATTCCAGGTGGCCAGCGCAGGGGGTGGCTCTGGGTGCCCTTGGCCCACCCCTTATTCTGCAAGTGGGCAAAGGCCCCGAGGACGGAGGGTTGGATGTTGGGTCTTGTCTGAAGCCACGATGTCCGTGAGCGCAGAGCCTGGATCCGTAACAGCTCATCTGACCTCAGCCCTCTCTGGGGCACACGTGGGGCCAAAGCTACATCTCTGAAAAGTGCCAGCACACTGGGGTCCCCAGCACCTTCCGTCAGTGTGGCTAACGCTGGATGTGAGGAGTGCCCAGACAGACACATGTCAGTCTCCCCGCCGCCCCGTAGGTGGTTCAAGCACCAGGTCAGGCGATCTGAGGAGCACAGTAGCATTCATAGGAGTGTTTCCCACTCAGGTTTATGTCCGTGCTCCCCACCGTCCGCATGCAATAGCTCCCAGGAGGCGGTGACGCCAGTCCAGGCGTCCAGCGTGCCGGGCAGACAGACGTAGGGCCCTGCCGCCCAGGCTGAGGGCATCCGTGTCTTGGCATCGCCTGTGGCCCAGTCATAGCCATCGGGCTTCCATGGGACGTTGTCATTTGTCACAGCAGTTTTCTCACCCACTGCCACTTCCATGGGGCAGAGACCCGCTTCCGGGAGGGGCAGCTCTGGCGCCCTGGGCCCTGGAGTTCCATGACACCTCCTGACCTTGAACCTGGACCCCCCGGGCCGGCGAGAACGGGAACCCAGGCTGAGGCCGGGCCATCTTCTCTCCTTCTCGTGCCCCAGCCTGGGTCTCGGCCCCGCAAGACAGCGTCTGGGAGGCAGAAGGGACCTCAGAGACGCTCCATCGCAGGCGCGTGGGGCTTCCGCCCGCCCAGCGTGGGGCTTGTGCTCTGCCCTGGGAACCTCCAGGTTGCATGTGGGGTGTCTGCAGCCCTCCACCCTGTCGGGGTGGGGACGTGCTCCGTGCAGACTGGGGCGGGACTCATCGAACCCCATGGCAGCCCAGGTCTGGGGACTGCAGGGTCCTCGGTCTGGAGCCTGTCACCTGGCCTCCTGCCTCGGCCTGAGCTGGCATCTCGGGTCTAATCAGTGGCCCAGCCCCTCTCTCCTCAATCCCAGTGCCTTTTTCCCACAGTCCCCCCACCTACCCCACTACCCCAGGCTTCCCCTTTCTCAGTGAATCAAAAGATTCCGAGAAAAGCGAAGCCATCAGCACGGTTTCCTCCATGGAACGTTCCGGAACAACGAGCGTGTGCACAACAGGCACAGCCGCCTCCCCCCAGAGACAGCGCCTTTTATTTCCTGTTTGCGGGGCCTGTTCCTGAGGCATGTTCCCCGTGACAGCTGGCGTTCCTCTTCACGTCCGGGTGACACATAAACACTCGCCTGCGAAAGGACGGGGACCCTCGGGCCGGGCCTGTGACCTTGGCATGTGCAGGCTCGTGGGGCGCCGGGTCCCCGCCTCACTGCCCCTGCCTCCCACGGGGCTGCCCTGTGACTGGTCCCGTCGGAGATCTCCAGGGCTGGGCCGTGGGTGCCTCTCGCGGTCACAGCCCTGTCCCAGTTGTGTGCCCTGCTGTGAATGCAGGTGTTTAACTGAACCCACTTAAGCACGGTGCCGGGCCTGGCACCCCGGGTTGTGTGCAAGCTGCACCCGCTGCTCGGGCAGGCCCCGGGCCACCCCCACTCAGAGGCAGCACATGATGGGGGGGCGGGGGGCTCTTTTATTTTTAAACCCAGAGAGCAAAGGTAACGAACTTGACATGTAGGACTAGCCACGTCAGTCGTGAGCCCTGCGCAAAACGAAATGCAAGGCCTTTTAAAAAAAATTTCAAGGTGGCAACAGCAGAGCATGACACCAGGCATAGGACCCTGCTCGTGAGGCTAGCCCTGTGGGCGGGGAGCTCCTGGCAGCTACCCTCTCGCTGGGGTCTCAGGGTCCACTGCCGGCTCTTACAGAGCCCGGCCACCCAGCAGCCCTGCAGCATCCGCCACCACCCGTGTGCCCGGTGAGAACCTTTCGCCCCCCGCCCAGAGTCTCAGCATCTCCAGGCGGGGCCCTGGGTCACCCAGGGAACCCGGCTCCCTGAGTGGACGCCCTGAGCGGCGGGTCTGACGCCCCCCTTCCCCCCCCACCCCACCGGTCGTGGCGAGTGGTAGGGTGGCACTGTGCCCCTTCGTGCGGCCGTGCGGCCTGGCGAGGCTCCTGTTCGCTCTGGCAGTGTCCTCTGAATGGCTCGAGAACCTTCCTTGTCTGAAACACAGGCCTTTAGAACTCGTGGGGGGCTTGGGTTTCCCTCCTCTCAGCTGAGCAGTGCGATGGGGAATAGTCAGTCGCAAGTGGAATGTTTCTGTGCCCCCTACTTGTTCTCTCGACATCAAGCCCTAGAAGTGCGACTGCCTGAAGGAACCGGCACCCGGTCACCCATCACCCGGTCACCTGTCACCCGTCACCCGATCACACCGCAGGCGGGGGCTGTTACCAAGCTGTGCTCTTTGCCGCCCTGTAGGCGAATGACCGAATTGTGCATTTCTTCATTAATAAACATGGTCTCGGCTGGCCAAGGGCATTTGCTCACGAGTGGCCCAGGCCCCTTTCCTGGCCTGGACGTGGAGCGTCCGGGATGTGGGTGGTCGTCTACCGCCAGGAGGACCCTGCGTTGGCTGGGGGGAGGCACTCGGGTCCCGGGGAGGGGCGTGGCCTCACTGACGCGCTGTCTGTCTCCCCACAGAACTGCCAGACCTTCAGCAGCCTGAGCTGCCTGAGCACGGGCATGGAGGACTGCGGCCCCCGCAGCCCCTTCGCCCGCCACGTGGGCAGCACCAGGTCCTGGACCGCCCTGCTCTCGGCCTCGGCCTCCGGCCCCGGGGGCAGGACCCCCGCCGGGACCCCGGTGCCCGAGCCTCCGCCCCCGTCCTTCGAGGAGCACCTGGCCTACAAGGAGGAGCCGTGCAGCGAGGAGTCGGACGGGTGCGCCCTGGACGAGGGCTGCGGCCGGAGCGGGGAGCCGGCCCCGGCCTGGCGGGACCGCGGGGCCGCTGGGGGCAGCCCCTGCTCCCTGGACGGCGAGCTGGACATTGAGCAGATAGAGAACAACTGAGGCGGGCCTCGGGCCCCTGGTCAGGGTGGGGGTGTGTCACGTTCAACGGCGTCCCTCCGGGCACGAGGTGGTCACCGCCGCGGGGAGCCCACTCCCGGGCCTCACCTCCCTGGACGGCGCCGGGCGCCATGCCCCGGGGTGCCAGGGAGTGAGCTCGCCCACACCCCAGAGTGCCAGGGAGTGAGCCCGCCCACACCCCGGGGAGGCCGGCCCCCGCAGGGGCCCGTGCCACGCGGTGCCACACCTCTGCCCCTCACCGGCCCGGCAGCCCGGGTCCCCGCGCTGCTGCAGCCGCCAGAGCAGCTGCTCGGGCGGGTCTGTCTCCCCTTCTCCTCGTGGGACCTCGGCCGCGAGCGCCCCAGCCGCCCCCGCTGGGCGGCCCCGAGGCCCTGCCCCGCACGCCCGGCCCGCCCGGCGGTGTCAAGGCCCTTCTCGGCCTCCTGCTCAGGTTCCGTTTGGGGGGTCGGCCCCACCGTTTCCTTCACTCAGTTTTATTCCGTGCCTTTGCTCCCAGGTCTCCCCGCTTCGGGCTTGGGCAGGGTTGGGAGGTGACCTCCCGTAGTCACACCCCCACTGTCTGGCCTTAATCCCAAGTGGGAGCGGCAGGGGCCCCGGGGTGCTGGGGTGGCCCTCCACGTCTGAACGCTCGGGGCCCGGGGAACAACTTGGGGGACCGGTTAGAGGCGCTCCGCATTAAGCAGACGTTTGGATCTGTTGGCTGGATAGACCCACTTCCCTCTCCCGTGCCTGGGGAGCCTGACCCTGGGGCTCTCCGCCACTCTGGGGCCACCTGGGCAGGGTCGGCAGATGGCGGCCGTTCTCCGTGGCTCACCTGTCACCGAGTGAGCGCTTAGTCGATTCAGGGGTTGTGGCATTATAAAGGAGCGACCTCTTAAAAGGAGGTAGGAGCCGTGAGCAGGTGCGCACACCAGGTCCTGTGCACACGTCAGGGGTGGGGGATGTCAGCTGGCCATTCTGGGGGGGCCTAGGTCGAGAGCCTTCAAGACCTGCCCCCGCAGTACTCCGGGTGCGTGCTCACAGTCGAGGTGCCCCGTCTGCCCCGAGACCAGCCTGTCTGCCGGTCCGTGGGGCGAGCAGAGCTTTCCCAGTGCTGCCTGCCTTCTCGCTCCAGGCTCACCCGGAGGCACACTGCGCCCTCCCCGGCCCCTCACACTCCCGGGAGTCCCCTCTCCCCCCCCGTGGTGGTGGTGACAGAGAGCCCTGCCCCGAGGGTTTGCTCTCAGGGGGCTCCTGTCCAGCTTGGCTGCAGACACGTCACGGGGGTGCTGCTCTCTTGCAATATTGGTTTTTCAGCGAACCCGGCATCTAACGCAGACGGGTGCGGCTGGGCCGGCTGATGAGCAAGTGGCTCCTTCTCCCAAAAGGCTAAAAATCAGCCGGGGCGCTCTCCGGGGCTGACCGACACGTGACCGTGGCACTTTCATAGCCCCTCTGCTTCCGCTCACCTTCTGTTAAGAGCAAACGCCTCACGTCTGCAGGTTGAATACAAAAGGTTCTCACTTTTCCCCTAAAGAGAGACCCGATTTGGGAAGCTTTACTTAAACCTTCACTTTTTCATATCAAAAGTGTGGTGGCTCAGGTTCTGATTTATTAGGTGGCTTTTCCTGCACATCAGCCCTAAGATGCTTGCAGAAAACCCCAAGCCGGTGGCCTCGGAGACGGTGTCGAAGCCCCCGACTGGAGAGGTGATGGCTGTGTGGGCACCGGGCAGGGCCTGGGGCGGGAACCGGCTTCGCCTCACTGGCTCCCACCCAACAGACGTCCCCTGGAGAGCCAAACCAGGGACCTAGGGGTGCTGGGTAGATGGTCTCGCCCAATCCGTGGGCTGTGGAGGCCACATCTTCTTAGAGGTAATTCAGAGGGGGCTGGGGCAGTTGTCAGGTGATGTGGGCCGTGTATGAATTCGGAGAGCACAGGCTGGTGCTCTGTGTCCTCAGAAAGCCTGAGGCGGGAGGTGGCACCTGGGCCACACCGGGCGTGGCCACAGAGGGACCATGGCCCCCACAGCCGTCCTTCCTGTGGAAGCAGGCAGGGCCCCACCCCTGGGCCACACTGCAGGGAGGGGTGGGCTTTGGGCTAGGACGGTGCCTTCCTTAGTGCCAGGAGGGGAAAGCACAGGGGATGGGTGTCACAGGCGGCCTGTCCTGGGACTTGTGGGCTACCTCCCCGCAAGCTGGTCCTATTGACCCGCGAGCCCAGCCTCAGGGCACTTGCGGGCAGACGGGACCCTAGCCCAAGGCAGGGTTTGGCCCCTTCCAGCCTCCTCAGGCCCCTTGTGGCTGTCCTGGCCTCACCGAAGCTCCTGGCCCAAGCGTGCGGCAGCAGTGACGAGGGAAGAGATGGCGGGTGGCCCTTCTGCTCAGAGGGAGAAAGCATTCTTCTCAGAGGGACAAGACCATCTAGAAGGTGCTGCCCCGTGGCCTGGAGGCACATTCTGTGCTTCCCGGCTGGCACCAGACATCTTAGAACTCATGGGGCCCACCCGGGAGGCTCCCTCTGACGCCGTGAGACTGTCCCCAGGGGCAGCGGGTGGGCTGGCAGGCTCACGCTGTAGGAGCCTCACTTCTGTCGGGGCCCCTCCCTGCCTTGCAGCCGATGCCCATGAACTTCTGTCTCCGAGCGGAGACGGAGGAAGTTCAGAGCCAGGAGAGAGGGCTGTGCCAGACCACCCGCCCCGCCGCCCAGTGGGGCCCTGCAGGGCAAGAGCAGGGGCGTAGCTCTGGGGGAGCTCGGTGGGGAGGACAGGCTTACTGGCATATGGCACCCCCTCAGTCCAAAGGCGCACACCCCCTAAGCTGCGGGGCTCAGGGCGGCAGCCTCCCCCGTTTCTGTTGCTGCAAACCCTCTTGCCTTACTCGCGGTGGTGGCCCGGCCCAGGGCCCCAGGCGCTCACGACATCCGGGCCCCAGGGAGCGCGTTCCGGCCGGACACATGGATATGCATTCTCAGAAAGCCTTACTTTTCAACGGAATTTTTGTAACAGGAACGTTTTGTGGATTTGTATGCTGAAAAGAAAATTTTAATAAAGGAAAAGCCCACATTATAGAAAACACAGAGAGCCACGTTTGGACCCAAACGTCCAAACGGGTCTCCTCGTGCGGGTGGCCTGGTTTCCCACGCTCCGGCCGACGCTGCCCGAGGGCATGTGGGGCACGGCCAGAGCAGCGTCCGTGGCATTGGACTGTGCACTGTGACCTCAGGACCGGTCACCTGAGTGATGACCGCTTCGGGCTCTGCGCCCGGGGCGTGAGCAGCCCCCAGACACGGGACAGTCCGGGCCTGCTGGGTGCCGCCCAGTCACCTGCTCCCGTGTGGGCAGTGGGGCCACCTCCTGCCACAGCCACACAGTTGGTCAACACCCTCCCCCACCCCGCCCACCGGTGCCAGTCACAGAAAACCTTGCCTCTTTAAAGAGAAAAGCAGAGAAAAAGATTTTCTGAACATCCCAGACGCAGGAGAGATCGCGTAGCCTAGGTAGGGTAGTCTGACCTTCTAGCATAGTCTCTCTGGCAGATAAACCGTGTTTTCGGGGCATGGGGCTGGGGGCCGGGGGCCGGTGACGTGCGGGGGCTGCTCCCAGGCTGTAGCGTGCTTTCCGCTGCGGACATGCTTCGGGAAGGGTGGCAGCCAGCGCGTGCGGGGCCGGGCCAGGCCTGGGTCGCAGGGCCAGGCGCGTGTCACTCACCCCACCCCACCCTGCCCCGCCCCCCGCAGGCCACACGCAGGCCACGACTTGCACTAGGAGCCGCTCTAGTCTCAGGAATTTGCTTGTTACTTTTACTGTGTAAATAAAGCTTCCTGGTTCAATATCCACCAGCTGGAGCCGGTCTGGTTTCTGTCAGGTGTGGAGAGTGGGCAGGGCCACCCTCTGTCTGTGGCAGGAGCAGGGCCTGGGCCCTTCTGTCCCCTCCAACCTGCAGGGTCAGGTCTGTGAAGGACATAGCAGACACCTCAGAGTTGTCAGGAGGCGAGTGGCCGTGGGTGGGGGGAGGTGGCGATGGCTGGGCCACAGCTGTGGTCACAGGGGATCCCATTCTAGAGTGCCCAGGGCAGTGTGGGGTGGGCGCAGGGGCCCAGCTCTTCACTCCAGCCAAGAGCCAGGGACCCTAGGACAGCAGGCAGGGACACCCCTTTATAACCTCAGATAGCAGGCAGGGACACCCCTCTGTAACCCCAGACAGCAGGCAGGGACACCCCTCTATAACACCGGACAGCAGGCAGGGACACCCCTCTGTAACCCCGGACAGCAGGCAGGGACACCCCTATGTAACCCCGGACAGCAGGCAGGGACACCCCTATGTAACCCCAAACAGCAGGCAGGGACACCCCTATGTAACCCCGGACAGCAGGCAGGGACACCCCTCTGTGATGTCCGGGTCCAGAGCCGTGGAGAAACTTCAGAGTCCCAGTGCACACGTCAGCGTGACCTCAGCACCCCCGACAGGCCCAGGCACGGGCAGCTTGCTCCGGGCCGCACTGCTGCGGACTGCCAGGCTGGCACAGAGCCCTGCGGGCCACCCGCCCAGCAGCGCAGCCACGGGTGTGGCATAGGCTGGCCCCACGCCCCACAGAGGACAGGAGGGCACCCACCTGCACTGCCTGGGCTGGGGGACACCAGCACACACAGCTCAGCCCAGCGAGGGCTCGGGGTCCACGGTCCCTGGGCCTGACCCTCCAAATTGGAGACCCCAGCTAACTAACGAAGCAGGAGACCAGGGAGTCCACAGCCCCGGCAGGCGTGAAGAGGCTGTCACCAGTGTGGCTCGCACACCAGTTCCCGGGGCCACCCCTCGGTGATGAGGCACCAGAGCACTCTGGGACTCTGCTTGTTGTCTACAGCTCAGGTCTCTTCAAACAAAACGGTCTGTGAACGCCTAGTCCACGAAACAGGTGGAGCAAGGCTGCTGAGGGCGAGGGGAGCCCCAACCCCTCCCCAGGCAGCCTCGTAGCGACAAGGCCCAGGGACCAGGGACACAGGGGAGGCTCTGCCAAGCACGGTGGTCTCCACGTGTCCCACAGCTGAGGAGAGCATACACGTGGCCCTTGATAGACCCCCAGCCCCCTAAAGCCCCTTACCTGGCCCCTGCAGACAAGGTCCCTGGCGGGGCTGCAGCCTGAGGTGAGTGGCATCTGCTCTCCAGCTCAGCCAGCCCGACGACAGCCACCTGCTTGTCACCCTGCTGTCTCCCCCAGGGCAGGACAAACTCACTGCCATGCCCTCCTGCCCCTTGAGATCAGCAGGAGCCACGATGTTGCCAGGGCACAGGCTCTGGGACTCACTTGAATGACAGTGCTCAGCAGACATGCAGTGCATTGCAGATTGCATTAAAAATGCCATCTCCACGTGGAAAGGGCTGGAAGGAGCTGCCCCCAGCGTTAACTGCGATCAGACTCAGGGAAACTTCTGTGGAATCGCCTATAGTCACACATATTGCTTTTATAACCTAAATGAAAAATCCAACCTTAAGAAAACACGAGATAATACCAAGTGCCCAATATGTTTATTATCTAAACTGGGTCATTTCTGAGAGGGAAAACCAGAGCTGTGGACAATCACGCTGGGAGTGTGGAACCATGAGCACTGCCCCCACCCCCTGCACCCCACGTCCGTGCCCTTCCCTGAGGGGCAGGACCAGCAGGAAGGAACATGGCCCTTCTGGGCTTTGGAAGGACCTCGTCAGCTGGATCTGAAGAAGGGGAGAGCTGAGCCCGGGGCCCGGCAGTTGGCAGCCACCTGGAGTGCAGGCCAGACTTGGCCTCGCACCCACCCCGCATTAGCCCCGGGCTCCAGCCCGCTGTGGCCAGTGGCCCTGTCCAGCTCCGGCCCGAGGACTCCGCCCGCCCTGTTGGGGGGTGTGGCAGGAGGGTCTGCAGAGGGCCGAGCTAGGCAGCTGGAAGGCCCCAAGTGAGGGAGGTCCTCCTGCTTCCGGGCAGCACTGTCACCTCGGTGGCAGCAAGACAGGTCACTGACCGTCCCCAGCCAAGCGACAGGGCACCTGGGAAGGCCTAGTCCCCAGTGAAGCTTAGTGCCTGCTAAGGAAAGGGGTAGCTGAGGCTCAGGGGTTACATGCCTCCCTCATCGAGGGCCCCACCGGGGCTACCACAAGCCACCCCACGGGATTGTGGAAGGAACTAGAAGGGGCTTAGACGCAGCATCAGACCTGTATTTGTGCTTCAGCTCTGCCCTGACCAGCGGTCAGTCTACGGGCGAGTCACTCGCTCTCTGCGCCTCAGTTTCCTCATCCGTCAGAAAGGGAGAGGCCCACATGAACCCACAGCTGCGGGGGAGGCCCAGACAGAGCAGGGTCTGCACCCGTGTCCCTCTGGCGCTGTCCCCGACACCCTCGCTGTCCCCACTCTTGGGCAGAGGCTTGCCAGAGGCGACTCCACGTGTCCATGGAGTGAGAACACCAGCCTCTGTCCTCCAGTGGGACGCTGCCTGGCTGTGGGCTCCTGCCGGGGACACCAAGCAAGGGCAGCCGTGGAAAGGGAGAGAGGAAAGGAAACCGCCCAGCTGAGGTGGGTCCCCCTGCAGTCACCCCCAGCCCTGTAGTTGCCCCCCCCACCCCGGCCCTGTGAGCACAGCCACCACCTGGGCCCCTGCAAGCTGAGATGAGGGCGTTTTGCATATTTCTCAACAAATCAGCCCAACGCCCCCCTCCCCCGCAGGCCCGTGACACCAGCCTGGCCGCATGGCGTCCTGATGACAGGGCGGCCACCACCAGCCCTCTAGACCCTGGTCTGATGGTGGCCGGCCGGCGGGGAGGCCTGGGGACCGCACAGAGCCCGGTGCTCTGCATCGTCAGCCCTCCGTTCCCAGGACTTCTATGGGACGTTGTCTCCCAGGACCGATGTGGGGAGCTGTTCAGCTGACACTGGGCTGAGGGAATCCAGGGAGCGTGCGGCTCCTGTCACCGGCTGCAGAGGGAAGGTCGATGCCCGCCCTGGTCCACCTTGTCCCCTCGGGGCCTAGGGCAGCTCCCTGTTCCCCGGGGGCCTCGGTTTCCCCATCTGTTAAAGGAAGGGGCGGGGGCAGATGAGGCGTCTCTGGACCTGCCCGCACCCTGCCCCCGGGCCTCCGCGGGCACGGCCTGAGTGCTGCAGGTCAGGGCGGTGTGATCGAACGTTAGCTTCCGCCTGCACACACTGGGCATCTCACACCCCAGTCCATCGAGTTACAGCTCCAGAGGGCGCCCTCCGTGCCCGCGACCTTGATCCCAGAGGTTCACGCTCTTGCTCTAGAGCACGTGGCCTTCCAAGTGCCCCCAGGGGATGCCCCAGCTTCCGGCTCCAAAGGTGACTTCTTCTGGGGACAGGAAGGTGTTGGAGCGGGGGGGCAGAGCGCTGCGTGGGCCCTGACTCCGGGTGGGGCTGGGGCTAGGCCGTCCCCCGGGAGCTGGCTGGGCTCGGGGCTGCGTGGACTGTGCACGGGAGGCCTGTCCCCTCCAAGCTCCTCCCGCGACGTGAAGCGTGTCTGATGACGAGGCCGTGGGAAAGGCCGGGAGTCCGGCGGGTGGGGCATGTGCGTGACCAGGGGCTCATGGAGAAGGCATGGGTTTGGGACATTCCCGGAGCACCACAGGCCATCGGGGAGGGAGCACACTCTTCCTGGGAGACTGGGGTGCGTGACTGGGGCGGGGGGAGGGGCCGGCAGAGGGAGACAGTGAGGGGCTGGCCAGCTCAGGCCGAGGGCAGGGCAGCCACAGCTGCGCTGGCGCCCTCCTGCCTGCCTGCGGAGGACACAGGGCAGGGCCGGGATGGTCTGGGCACCGGGTGCGGGGTGGCAGGAGCCGGGGGGCCCCCCGGAAGGCCCGTCACTCGTCCGCGTGCTGCAGCAGCAGGTCCACAGCCTCTGCGAGGTTGTCCACGTACCCGTCAGCCTTCACCTCCGGGTGGCGCTCGTCACTGGGCCTGCAGAGCGGGGCAGGTGTTAGTCCCTCGACGGTGACCCCATGCTGACTCCTCTGAAGCCACCGCCTCCCAGCGTCTGGCACGGCTGGGTCTGGCAGCCTGTGGCCGACAGCTGTCCCCCTCCCTCCCCACGCCCCGGCGGGCCCAGCCACCCTCATCAGGACACACACACAACCCCCCGGACTGTTCCCTCTGCTGGGGGACCTCCCCAAACCCCTCCTCTGCTCGGAGCTCCGTGGCAGCGTGACCGATGGCCCTGCTCTGTCCGTGCTGCCAGCATCACGTCCTTGAGAGCAGGGCCATGAGCTTGACTGTGGGCTGAGCTCCTTCCTGCCCAAACCCCAGGGGGCCACAGGCCAACTGTGCGGTGCCCGGTAAGGCCAGTCCTGCCCAACGGAGAAGTGCTCCTGGTAGAGCCGCTTCCGACTGGGATTTTGGGGGCAAGAACCTCCCAGACATTCCCCAAGATCCAGCTGGAGGTTGAGGACAAGGGGAGTGAGACCATGTGACAGATGCAGAGGGTCCACGTGGCGTCACGGGCACCCCGCACGGGAGCTGGCGGGGGAGGGGCTGTGGGCTGTGGCCTGGAGCAGAGTGGGGCTCCAGGTGACACGGGGAGCGGGAAGGGAGCTGTAATGGGGCTGGAGCTCAGGATGGCTCCCGGGGACATCTGGAGAGTCTGGACAGTAGGAGCAGGCCCTGGGACCTTGTCCCCCAGGCCATGAGCAGCCGGGGGTGCTGTGAGTGCAGAGTCAGGTCCTCATGATGGAAAGGCCCCTCCCCACACCCCTCCCCACCTCGTGGGCTGGATCTCGCTCAGTGGGGGGTGGAGAGGTGGCTGAGGGCCAGCTGCTCCCACCTCCCAAGGTCTGGCCGGAGCTTCCCAGCAGCCGGGCAGCCCCTCGGCAGTGCCAGACCCGGTCTGGATGGACGTGGTTAAAGCCGGTCTGACAGCGTCCTCAACGCCAGTATCTGGTGTCTGCAAAGCACTTCCCCCTAACGTGGCTGTCATGGGCAAGGACGCCTCTCTCCAAGAGTTTTCAGCCCAGTGGCCTGGGGGCCACCTCCCCAGGGGCTGCTGAGGCCCTAAGTGGAGGTGACAGGCACCCTCACCACCACACATCGGAACAGCAGTTCAAGCAAGGATAACTCGTGTCAGTGGAGGCATTTTAAGGGGATTACTGATCTCTTGCCGTCGCAGACAGTACGTGCTTGTCAGTATCGGAAGGTCGTACCGGGCGCGGCCACAGTGGAAACCTGTGTGCTGGTACCTGCTCGTGGCCTGCCAGTCCCGCTCCTAGCCACGCACACCACCAAGACGCCACACGTGCACCAAAGGACGCATCCCGGACGCTCCGAGCAGCCTCGGTGACGATAACAGAAGCATGAAAACCGCACGCATGCCCACAGCCGAGCGCGGCGCAGGCTGGGACGCCGGTGACAGCGCACCCACAGCGAATCACTCTCCACGCTGCGGAGTCTGGCCGACGTCACCCCCCAGGTGTCCCAGGGAACCCAAACCGGACGACCACTGCCACCAGGTTCAGGAACGGGCGGGCACAGCCCGTCTCCCCAGGGCAGAGCTCGGAAACCGGTTTCCCCTTGGGGGAGCAGCGGGGCACGGGCAGGCGCTCAGCGCCGTTACCATGACTACTGAGAACTCCGCGAGCTGTCGGGGGTGCCCTGTGTGCCCAGGCTGGGGCTGGACAGCGAGACGGAGCGGGATGGACAGACGGGCACTGCGGATGCACAGGGGGATGGGGTACAGGGCGGACAGAGTGAGGCGGGGTCAGCCGTGGGCGCTGGGCTGGGAGGGGCTGGCGGGCTGGGGCCAGGACCCTCCGAGGACATGCCAACAGCCTGAAGGGAGTGGCCAGCGGCCGGCCCAGTGCTGCGGCCTGCGTGCAGAATCCCTGTGGCCCTGGGTATGCCCTTCGGGCGTCCCTCAGCTACCCCATGCCCGAGGGGCCCAAAGCCCCGCTCACGGACGTGTTGGGGTGCTCCTGTCCCCCGTTATGAGTGGGCTGTCGGGGGCAGCGGGACGGCCAGGCGGGTTTCAGGGTGCAGACGCCCCTGTGTCCCCTCCCAGCGCTCCCGTCATTGTCCCAGCTCTGCAGTGAGGTCAGCGTTGTATCCACCGCTCGAAGTGAAGTGAAGCAAAGCTTCTCCCGGCAAACGGCCCCGCCCGGGCCATCACCCAAGTCCCCGGGCAGCTGGCACCGGGACGCCCCGCCCCCGACACCTTCACGGGACCCTGGGGCCAGGGTCACTGTCCAGTCAAACGAACTCGGCATCAAGAGGGAACGAGATATCAGCCCATAAAAGAAGATGAGATTCTGGCCGGCCCCACTCTGCATACGGCGCCTGGCCGAACGGCGGACGTGGCTAATTACGTTTAATGACATATTTAAATTCGAGGATCCATTACTAGAAAGGATTTCATTAGCAGCCGGGCCGGTGTTTGCCAACACACAGAGGAAATCGTGGACTTTTATGTCTTAATTAGGTGATGCTGCCGTGGGCTGCGGCTCTCGGGGTGGGGGAGGGGCACTCGATCTGGGCTTGCCCACCCCCCAAAGGCCCAGAGCTCTGGAAGCAGCTGTGCTCAGCCCAGTGAACCCCACTCCGTGCTGGCCAGTGACCTGGGACCCACGGAGCCTCAAAGATGGCACGCCATGGAGGCTGAAGAAAGAAACCCAGCAAAGGCACGCCCTCGGCCGTGAGAGCAGCGTGGGTGATGGAGACAGGGGCTGAGGGGGCCCCCTGGTCCTCCCGGGGCACAGCAGGACATGTGGGGGAGGAAGCCAAGGAGAGCCAGTGGGGCCTTGAGACCCAAGCTGGGGCGGGGACGTGGGGAGGAGAGACATAAGGACCCGGAGATTCACATACAAAGGAGAAGAGGAGGGAGGGAGGGCAGAGGGACAGAAAGAGAAAGAGATGGAGGCAGGGAGGGGAGAGAAACTGAGTCAGAGAGACAGGCAGAGAGCGGGGGAGAAAACGGAAACAAAAGGAGGTGGGAGAGAGCTGGGGACAGAGGGACACACAGAGGGAGGGGGCGCAGAGGGGGAGCAGGGAGGGACAGAGACGGGGAGGGTCAGAGACGGAGAGGGACAGAGGGAACGAGCACAGAAAGACAAACGTAGACGGACAGAAACAGACACAGGAGAGAGACGGAGAATGCATGCGGAGTGTGGGCTGGTGGGACAGACACCAGGCCCTGTCAGATGGCAGGCAGCGCCTGGCCGCAGCCCAGAACAGGGCCAGGGCTGACTCAGCGGCCCTGTTCCAGCCCACGCGTGCCCTGATCACCCCGCGGCCCCCACACCCCACAGGTCAGCTGAGGCTTGGCTGGGGACCCCCGGGGGGGGTCACAGCACTGGCCCTCCCCTGCCCCAGGCCCACAAAGGTGAGCTCCCCGCTCTGCCCGCCATGAGCTGTCTCTTCACATCCCTGAGCCTCAGTTTCCTCACCGGCTCTCAGGGCGCTCTGAGACCCACGGCCCCCTGGCCAGGAAAGAGAACGGGACACGATTCTGCTGGCTGGGACCTCCCCTGGGGTCGGAGCAGGTGGCCTGGGTGCCTGCCCCGCCCCCCGTCTGTCTGCTCGTCTGTCACAGGTGGAGGTTGGGGGAGGGGGCCAGAGGAAACCCTCCTTCAGCGAGTCTTCGTGCAAATGAGAAAGCAGAGGTGCATTCTGGGTGACCTGCCACTCTCATGCCTTCCTCCCACCTGGGGGAGTGAGGCCCCTCAGGGGACTAACTGGAGCCCGGAGCCCACACCAGCAGGGAGAGGACAGGGGGCAGAGCAGGTGCCCATCCAGGGCTGAGCCCTACGGTGCGGGGACACCAGGCAGCACTGTGTGTAACAATAAGGGACCCCAATCACCCTAAGACTGTCCCTTGGCCCTGGTACCCCTCCCAGGGGCTGGTGACCCCACACCCCCAGAGTCACAGCCTTGCTGCATGTGCACGTGGGCTGTGGGGGCTGGGGCTGCCCACCGGGGGAGCAGTTACCTGTGTTTTCTGCCCTGAGCCTTGGCGGGCCCTCTGGTCTCCCGGGGAGGAGGGGTCTGACTCCCATCTGGACACGGTAATGAACTGGAGTGAGGGCAGGGCGAGCCGACTGGACGCCCTTTGTCCCAGGCCCCAGAACCCCACCTTGGCTGACCTTCCGGCTGGGACCAGGAGTCTCTCCCAGCAGAAAGAGGCCCTTGCTGGACCAGACCGAGGGACTCTGAGCCCTGGCAGGTAAACCAAGGCAGAGAAGGGGCTGGCCGCAGACTGGGGCTCCCACGCGGCCAGCAGGCAGGCCCCGGGATGTGGGAGATCACCCGTGTGAGCCAAGGATGCTGCATCACAAGGATCAGGGGGCAGCGTGAGCCTCGCACCTGCTGTGGGGAAGTCCCCAGGTGCCCTGCACGACACCCCAGGAGGCGGCGCCTCACTGCCTGATTCCAGAGATGGCGACACAGACGCAGGGGGAAAGGGCCCTGCCCAGCGCCGTGGCCGCAGAGGGCAGGGCTGGGACCTCACTCCGTCTGCCCGGCTTCCACACGCACCTGCATCCGGGCTCGTTGTAGCGATTCTTCCCTGGTGCACGGACCATAATCTGCATCCGGGGGTCACCGACGTGCTAGTGCCCATCAGCCAGACTGAGGCCCGTGAGCCAGCTCCGGGACAGAGCTGGGCCCTGAGAAGGGCTGGCCGGCCTCGACAAACGCAGTGAGGACAGCACAGCGTTGGTGAAAACCGACGAGGGAAATGAAAGAAAAGGCACGATTCACAGGGACCTGCTCACAGGGTGCTGATGATGACACACACAGCACGCCCACCCAATCCCACTCCACGGCGGGGTGCGCCCGGCAGGGCCACGGTGATGCTGGAACTGCATATCTGGGCCTCGAGGCCACCAGCAGCCAGGGCCAGGCCTGGGCAAGGGCACACTCCACTTGGGCAGAGGAGGAATGTCACCGTGGACCCCGGTACTGACCTCGGGCCCGCTCTGCCCACAGGGAGGAAACGGGCCTGTTCACGGTGTGTCTCAGCCTGGTGGAGCCCGGTCACCCAGAACTGGCCCTCAGGGCCAGCTGTTTCCTACGCAGTTCCCACTGCCACCTGTAGGCACCGAGGTGGTGAGAACAGGCTGAGGACGAGTGGGTGGTGCCTCGCAGCTGCCCACCGGTACGTTGGCGGTCTCAAGAGACCCCCGCCCCAAACGGACAAATGAGGCTCCTCCAATCCCCAAGCCTGCATGGAGGCCCTGCCCCAGCCTTTGTCCAATTCACAGGCCCAGAGAGGCCAGAGCCACCACCCACTGGTCCCCGGATATGTCTGGTTAGGCCCCCACAGTGTTTTCCAAAAACAGAAACTGGAGATCTGGCTTGTTTGGAAAATCTTGCCCGCGTTTCGCAGATGAAGATGAGCTGACACGGTGTGGCAGCTGCTCCTCTGAATGGGGCAAGCAGCTTCCAGTTTGCCACAGTCCTCACCAGTCTCTAATGCTCCCTATTCTTAGACCAGGCCCTTTCCACTCCACTCACCCCCTGCCTGCCCCTGCAGGTCTCCGAATTTGCTGGGCTGCCCTAAAGCACCGGCTACCGGCAACTCATTTCTCAAGGAACAAGTCTCCTCCAGATACCTCCCCCGAAGCCCTCTCCCGGCCCTCACCTCGGCGAGGTGCCTGCTATGTGCTCCGTGGCACCTGTGGTGACCCTATCAGGGCATCCATCACTCTACTGCACTGTCTGGTTACCAGTGTGATGCCCCCTTCAAGCTCTGAGCTACCTGAGGTCAGGGGCATCTCTGTGGCGGCCTCATGCTCCCAGAATCAGGCCTTGGCTCCAGGCAGAGACAGGAACTGAACTCAGCTTGAGCAGATGAGCAAGTAGCTTCCTTTCTTCCTTCTGGAGATTCTGGGTCATCCCCCGCCCCCCAGTATCTGGCTCTCTGCGAGCCCGATCTGTCCTAGAGATCTAGGCCTGGGGGCCAGTCCACCCCCACGGTCACGGGGTGGTGGGCAGAAGGGCAGGCTCGAGGCCTTGGAGCCTGGCCTGGCCTCACCCTCCAGGTCCACCCGAGAGCCCAGGTCCCAGCACACGGCTCGCATGCTCTCTGAATTCCTCACCTTCCTGGACAGACCCCACTGTTGAGACCCCGAGAACCTGAGCTCTCAGTCTGGGTGGCAGTGCCAGGCCACAGAGATTTTTCTGGAGAATCGAGATGAAATGCCCTCTCTCCCAAAACATGCCACTCCCTAAACCCACCCCAGGGCTAACAGCAGAGGCGTGGTCTGGACGGGTGAACAGACCGCGGGCACTGGACTAGGCGGGAGAAGGACCCTCTTGGCCCTCTCTGGCCAGAGGGGAGGGCAAGGCCCGCAGCTGCTCGTGGGAAGCTCGCTTTGGGCCCAGTGTCTAGAGAACAGGTGCCACCTCTGGAAATGGTGGCAGGTCCTGAGGACCAACTATCTCTGATGGGCTCCCGACGGGCCGCCAGATACAAGCACCAGCCGATGCCAGACCCGCAGAGATGCCCGGGTGGCTGGGCCCAGGACGGACGGCAGGGGGCACTCGGGACCCCTCCAAGAGAAGCAGCAGCCACCCAGCCTGTGCCCCACGCCTGCCCTCGGGGCCCACCTCGCCAAGCCAGTGGGACGCTCTGTGCACAGCACCATTCACAGCAGCGACCTGGAGAGGGCCCTTACGTGCGTCAGCAACTTTGGTTGTCACAGTAGCCCCGGAGGCAGGTGTCACCGCCCCCGTCCATCTTCCAGCTGACAAAGAGGAGGCTCGGAGAGGGTAAGTGGCCTGCCCAGGGCCGTGGAGCCTGTCTGCCTCCCCAACCTGGCCGGAAGCATTTGCAGCTTGGCCCACACCCACCGGGAGCCAGGGGGCTGGGCAGGCAGGTGGCGGGCAGGGCATCTAAAAGTCTGGCTTTGACAGAGGGACAGGCTTACTGGGGGCTGGGCACCTGGCTTCAAAGCAGAGGAGTTCCTGACAGTTGTGCAGAATATTTTGATAAAAACAGGTTGAACACCTGGTGTGTGTTTAGATTAAAACAAGCTGGCCCAGAGCCTCGCAATGTGCCGTCCAATAGCCAACCCCCCCCGAGAAGTCTGCATGTGTCCCCGCCCAGGCCCACGGGGGCACAGGGTGGGCACACACTCCCACTTCCTCAGAAACGCCATCCCGTCCCCTCCTTTTGAGGCTACACCACGTGGGATCAGGGAGGTCTATGGCTAGCCCAGCCGGCCCTGGGCTTGCAAAGCTGAGCTCTGGGTTCTCATGAGGTGGCCCAAGAGAGAGTGAGTGTGTGGGGAAGCCCAGGAGAGAGGGGTACCCTTCCTGGTCCTGGGGGCGGCCGGGCAGACAGCCCCACTCACTGAAGGCCTGGTGTCCACCATGGGCAGACCTGGGTGGCCAGACTGGTGAATCCCGCTGACGACAGGGGTTACTAGGCCTGGGGCGCCATGCAGGTGCCTCTTCAAGCTGTCCTGGGAGGTGGCACCAAAACTTCCTGCCTTGATAGATGAAGAAACCAGGGCTCAGGACAAGTGAGGAACTTGCTCAGAGCTCTGGTGGCAGGGCCGGGCTGGCACCCAGAACCTCCGTCCTGGTCTGACCTCGGCAGGGAATTCTCCTGAGGCGCGTGCCACAGGCCCACGGGCCAGGCTGCTCACCCTGGGGTGCCACTCCGAGTCCAATGTGTGGGACTCTCCTTTCATGGAAAGTGAGGCCCAAGCTTGATGCAGCCTCATTGGCTCCATGGCCTTCCCGGGGACCACACGGCCTCCTGACCTACAGGCCTGTAGCCACTCTGCATGTGTCCCGCTCAAAAGGGCTAAAATCTGCACGTCACACACCAGGAGGTCCCAATGGCCACTGTGCTCACAGATGGGTGCTGGGTGCTGGGTGACGCGAGCAATGGGTGACATGCAAACCAAGAGCAGCACGCGCCACACAGCGCCAGCGCAGCCAGACCGAGGGACGCCGAGTGCTGGCAGGACAGGCGCAGCGGGGACTCACACGCGGCCAGTGCCTGTGTGGAGCGGAGCTCTGGGGATACGTTCTGCAGGCGTCTCCCCGCTGGGGGCGCACGAGCAGGCGCGGCCCGCGGTTCCGTCTCGGCGCACGCACGAGCACGCACGGCCCGCAGTTCCGTCCCGGCGCACGCACGGGCACGCGCGGCCCGCAGTTCCGTCTCGGCGCACGCACGGGCACGCGCGGCCCACGGTTCCGTCCCGGCGCACGCACGCGCACGCGCACGCACGGGCACGCGTGGCCCCACAGATCCGGCCTGGCGCATGCACGGGCACGCGCGGCCCCGCGGTTCCGTCCCGGCGCACGCACGAGCACGCGCGGCCCCGCGGTTCCGTCCTGATGCACGCACAACAGAAACGAGGCTCTGCTCTCCGAGACGTGGACAGGACGTGCCGCCAGCTCGGTTCATAATCACGCCGGACTGGAAACAGCCAAGCGCCATCGGCAGCAGGACGGAGGGACCGTGGTCCGGTAGCACGGTGCCACAACGCTCAGCACGGAAGAGAAGTGGCTCCTGCTGCACAGAACACTGCAGACGAAGCTGTTTTTAGAAGTGTCCCAGGTAGCCTAGCAGGCGCACATGGTGTTTACTCAGACAGGGCCAGAACCTCAGAAAGATGACTCAGAAACCACAGCCAGGAGAGGGAACAACCTGCACCACAGGCCTGGGAATCTGAATAACAACAACAACAAAGTAGCTTGTGTTCCCTGGCAGCCAAAGCAAAGAGGTAAAAGCCCTGTCATAAAGAGGCAGCCCGGCCCCGTGAACTGAGATGGTGAGGCCAGGCGCTGTGCGTTAACACGCTCCATCCTGAGGACCCGAGTCAATCGCTTGCCACTCACTGACCATCAGGGCCCTCCCACGCTAATGCGGGTGCGGAAACCGCACCCGGTTTGCTCATGAGCAGCTCCCAGTGACAGGCCCCAGCCCAGACAGGGAGCAGGGCGCCACTGGCCTGGCCCCAGCCACCACCAAGCTCCCTGTGCACAGGGAGGTAGTGACACCCTCCCGGACCATCCTGGAGGTGGGGGAGGGGCACCGTGGTGAGCACCAGGTGGCAGCATTTCAGACACAGGCTCTGGACTCCTGTGGCCTCAAGTCCAAGCCCTGCCGGAGCCGGCGACGCCCTCCTGAGGCACGCCGACGACACTGCATTAAGCGCCCAGGTGAGTGTGGGCTCTCGGCCAGGGCCGGCCTGGCTGACCAGGGCCGGTCAGCACGCACACGGGGGATGGGATGACAGCCCTCGCAGACAGAAAGGACCAAAGCGTGCTGAGTGGCATCAGGAAACCCTTTGAAGGGACAGCGCGCGTATCTAAAGCGACACACCAGTTCGTGAGGGCCAACCCCTTCAGGGGGGGTCTCGTCTGAGGCTCCCCTGCTGCTGAGATGGCCTGCCCGGCCCCCTGCCCGTGACCTGCAGTGACCTGTGGCCATCCCACTTGTCCTTACACACTTGTCCTGCCCTGGGCGGAAACTCAGTATCCTTTCCAATCTCCTCCCAGGTGTGCAGCCACCCAGGCTTCTGCTGGGGGGCGACGCGGCCAGAGATGCTGAGGCCCATCGTGAGAATCACCACAGAGATGTCCGCGACCAGCACGGTCTCTGTCCAAGCAGGGGCAGTCATTAGGTCCAGTGCGGTTCACCCTCTCCGTGGACTAGGGTGCGGCTATGGACACCTGGCTCAAGGTGAGGGGGGAGGAAGAAGAAAAAGAAAGAGAGGTGCACACACACGTGACCAGGGTCATCGAGGGAGCTGGCAGCAAATCAGAGGAAGTGTCTAAGAATGGGGGGGTCACAGGAAGGACTTTTCTCTAAGTTTTAGGGGAGGCTGCTGTGATGCTGTCTTAATAATGCACATAATAATAAAAGCACGGTTTCTAGTTTTGTCTTGCCACTGCTTCACCAGAGGTGTTAACCAGGCTAGAAAGTCAAGGTTATGCTCCTGCCCAGCCACACAACAAATGGCACAGCGGCCTCTCCTAGGTCCGTGGCTCAGCACCCGTGGGAGGGACAGGCCAGGTCAGCCCTGTCCCTGGGGCCAAGCGCCATACCAGGCTGGACATGGCAAATGCCACCTGCTCTGCACAGCATGTCACTTAATTACAGAGCACAGCCCGCTCAGGCGAGCCGAGGTAACCCAGGAGGCCAGTGGCACCTGCAATGTCAAACAAATGCCACAGGAGACGAGGCCCCCCTCTGCCAGGGGTGAGCTTCACCCCGTCCCCGCTGACCAGTCAGCTGCCAAGAGGTGTCAGACGGGCTCGAACCCGCTGCACTCCGGACAGAGTGCCCCAGGGGTCCGCCTCGCATGTCCACTGTGACACCTCATTCACACGCACTCGAAGAAGACTTCGCACTCACCTCGCAGAGCGGAGGATGAGGGAATAGGAAGTTTGTGTCGCGTGACGTGGCCAGCAGGCGGTGGGGCTGGGACTTGGATCCCAGTCCGACCCCAGTGCCAGCACCTTCCCCGTACCCGCTGGACGAAGCGAGGCCCCAAGCAAGGCAAACAAGCCCCAAACCCAGGAGCCAAGGGACTTTAAGGCACCAGCCCCTCAGTTCTCACGAGAAGAGACCGAGGCCCAGGGAGGGGCGGATGCTGGCCCAGGCAGCCCAGCGGCCGTGTGCCTGCCACCCACGGGGCAGCGCTAAGCAGAAGGGGTTCCTGGGCCCCCTTCTTTCCAGGACTCTCTCTCCTGCCTGTACTTACAACAGCGAGGCCAGGGCTGGGGGTGTGGACACTCCTATTTATTCAGTCCACCCATCCAGACGGACGGGGAAACTGAGGCACAGACGCGGAGGGCCTGTCTGGCGCGAACCAGCGAGGAGGCCAGTGCCCCTCCCCCGGCTTGATTTAGCACCTTCCCCGAAAAGCTGACGGATGCCACCTCATTCATCACAGCCCAGACGACACCTCATAAACGGTCCGAGCTGCCCAGTAAGGGGGCCATTCATCCTGGCCCTCGGGGACGCCAGGCTGCCGGGTCTGCGTGCCCCACACTGGGGCGATTGTGCTCCAGGGAGCCCGTCCCGGCTGCCCTGGCTGCTGGCGCGCGGCCGGGCCCTGGACGATTCCTAGACAAAATCTTGTTTTCTTTGGTTTCATCTCCAGCTCGGGAAGACAAGCCTCCCTTCCAGAACGCTCGCTCAACACCGCCTTGATTTTCCTCAGACCCTGGTCCTGTCCACGATTTACGGGAAAGCCACAAACGCGCCCCAACACGCCGGGCCTGGGGCCTCGGGAAGGCCCTGGAAGCAGCTCCCGCGGTGGGCGGCGGGGTGGGGGGGTTGGGGGTAGGGAATGGGGGCGGGGCGAGGGTGGCTGCAGCCCCCCGACGCATTTCCTCGGCGATCCTCGGGGAGGCGCTGTCCACTTTGCCGATGGGGAAACTGGGGGCTGGAAGGGGGAACCCGGCTGTCGGCGCGCAGGGTTTTGTCCTGTTTCCTTGTAGGTCTCAACCCCAACAGGACACTGGGGACACGCCTGCACACACCGGGACGCAACGGGATGCTTGCTGATGGCCAGGCTCAGAGTCGGCCTCCTGCCCCACCTCCCCTTTACTCCCCTTTAATTACAAGCTGACACCGCGAGCTGAGCAGGGCGCGCGCACACACACACACACACACACACACACACGCCTCGCCCCTGCTCCGGTTCTGAACCGCCACGCCCTCCCGGCGGGGGCTGCTCGGCTCTCCGGGGGCCCTGTGGGGAGGGACGCCTCCCCGTAGGACGGCAGAAACGTCACCTCTGGGGCGAGGTCTCTTCTGTCTGGGGTCCCGCTTCCTGCGCAGAGGGGCGTGGGGGCGCTCGCTACAGCCATTGGGGTGCCTCCGCCGACGTGACAGGTCATGGGTCACGGGTCACGGGCAGCGCCGCGACCCCTCCGCCTCTGCAGCATCACGACCCGGCCTCTGTGATCAAGGAAGCAGGCCCGGGAGGGGCTGTCACCTCCTGGGTCCCGAAGCAAGCAGGTGGCGGGGCTGGGCCCCGGACCCGCCCTGTCTCCCGGTCCAGGGTCTCCCTCCTCCGTCAGCTGAGTGTCACCCAGTGCCTCCCACGGGACAGGCCCACCGTGCGGACGAGGGACGCAGCAGACAGGCCGGACGGATGCCACTGCCTCCCTGCGGCTCCCGGCTTGGGGCCGACATGTCCCAGTCCCAGCGCGGTGGCGGTGGCGGGGAGGGAGGTGCCGACCCCCGCGTCACGCGCTGACTCAGTGCTGGGCCCGGAGAAGGTGTCTTAGGACCAATGGCACCGTCGCAGCACGAGAAAGGCCCATGTGACTGTGTGCCTGTCACACCCTCACGGCCCCCCGCAGAAGACAAGGCCAGGTGTGGCCCCGACCCCGCCCCTCCGCGGTGGGCAAGGGGTGGAGGCGGCCGGGAAGTGCCAGGCCTGTGCCAAGTGCCGCGGGCGCACAGAGGGAGAGGGACGCAGCTGCGGCGAACCCCGCGCGGAAGGTTCCAGCATCTCCCCTCGGGCACCGCGACTCCCGGGGGGCACCGCCCTCGCGGGACCTCGGCCATCACTGGTTCGGCATCCCCCAGCCCCCGACGCTCACAGTCCATCTCTCCCACTTCCATTTCGTGCGCATCTGGAAGGCGAGAGCGAGGGACGGAGGTGGAGACGGACAGAGAGGGAGAGAATGCCCCGTGACTGAACGAATGAGCTATTCACACGACGCTTTGGAAAGAATGATGGATGAAAATCCTGCGAAGCCAATCAAGCACACATCCAGTTTTCTAAGGGAGCGGTTGGGGTGGAAAGAACGTTCCTGAAAGGACTTGGCCTTGAAACATTAAGGCAAACAACTGGGTTTGGCAGCAGCCGGCTTCCGAGCACCGCCAGCCCGAGGAGGCTGCCGGCCCGGCACGCCGCGTCAGGCCTGGGAAGAATGGGCGCATTCACGGCCCAGCCAGGGCTGCTGCCCGCGGGGGGCCGGCAGGGACCCCGGGCTCTGAACCGTGAGCCTGATGGCCCTGCGGCTGCGGCTGCCTGGCGGGGAGCCCCACACAGCTGTCCCCACAGGGATGGACGGGAGAAGGCCTCGCTGGGCAGCAGTGCTATCAACACGGCAAGGAGGTGCCTGCGGCTGGAGTCAGGGGGCCCACCCCTGGCTGGCGATGAGTTTCTTCCAGGGGTGAGCCCTGCAGCATGGCGGTTTCCCTTAAGCTCGCCCCTGCTCTCCGGGCCCTGGACACAAAGGTGCGGTGCGAGCCCGCGTGGCCGCTGTCCACGCCTCCTCATGTGTGTGGGGTCCTGTGTGGGGCCGTGAACCGCGTCTGAGCATCTGTGCCTGAGCCCAGGTCACCTTTGTGAGGCCAAGGTTTCATTTTTGCCCATCGGGTCTTGGCCGTTTGCGGCAGCGTAGAAGCCAGAATGGAGGGCACAGCTCGGTCCAGCAGTCGGCGGTCGCCGGCTTTTGGAACAGGTAAAAAATAGAGACCTGAGATGCCTGCACGAAACAAGACGGCCGCCACCAAGGAGGTGCTGTCGTGAAGCTCTGAGCTGCTTTGCTCAGGAAAAGGTGCCTGCCACGCACAGCCCAGAGTCCCCCCGACTCTCCCCCGGCTTCGAGCAGCCCAGAGATGACAGACAGACTCCGTCCCCAAGGCTGCTGGCAAACCTCTGCTCTTCCTTCCTCAGCTCCAAGAGCACAAGGCAGCCTGCGAGCCAGCCAGCCCCTGCGGAGGGCCGGCTGGTGCCCCCAGTGTCCCTCCCAGCACCCCCTCCCAGTGTCCCTCTCTGGTGCCCCCCAGCACCCCACCCCAGTGCTGCACCAGACGAGGGCGGCAGAGAGGGGAGGAGGCAGGCCTTGGGCGTGGTGTATCCCTCCGCGGAAGGCAGGCCCATCACCTGCAAGCTAATGACACCGGACATCCCCAGGAGCGAGAACCGTCCCCACCACCTGGATATTTTTGTGCAGACATTTGTAAAAAACTCCTTCTTTTAAAATTTAATTTGAAAACACAGATTGCTGCTCTAGAGAGCCATGCTTCAAGTCGGCTGGACCCCGTGGTCAGCTTGGCAGTGAGGCCCACGAATACGGCTGGAATCACAACATCAGACAGTCACGGGTGTGCGTGAGGGTGCGGAGGGAGCAGAGCCCTCACGCATGGCTGGTGGGACTGGGAAATGGCGCAGCTGCTTTGGAAAACAGGCTGGCCATTGGTCAGGTGATTAAAACGAGTCGCCGTATAACCCAGCGATTCCACTCCTGGGTGTGAACCGGCCAAAAGCAGCCAGTCATGAAAGACCACACTTCATACGATGCCCTTTATGTGAAATGCCTAGAACAGGGACGCTACAGAGACAGGTAGCAGATTAGTGGCCGCTCAGGGCTGGGGAGATGGGCCGCGCAGGTGGCTGGCGGGGGTGGGGGCAGGGTGTCTTTCAGAAATGACGCAAACGTTTTAACAGTGTGCCCATATCCTGAAAACCGCCAAAGGGTACACTTTCAATGGGTGAACTGTATGGTGGTGAATTATATCTCAATAAAGCCGTTTTTTAAAAACCGCATTTAAAGGGACTAATAAAAAGCAAATATGGAAAACGGACATATGACAGAGGCAGCCTTACAAGTTAGTGGGGGAAAAGGTGGTCTCTGTAAAAACAGTATTGGAGCGGCTGGTTATCCGTATAGGAAATAAAATTAAATGGCAAGTAGATTTACAATGTGCAATGCAAACTTTAAAACTCCTGCAGGAGAATGCAGAAGAATATCTTTATAACTATGGGGAGGGGAGGATGTCTTAGACAAGATATGAAATGCACAACCTATAAGAAAATGATTAGTAAACCTGATTATATTTGAAGGTAAAACTTTTGTTAAGTAAGACACCATAAAGTAAAAAAGATAAACCCCAGACTGGGAGTAAATACTTGCAACACAAATAACTGACAAAGGCGCAGAAGCAGAGTGTATAAAGAAGAGTTACAAAGTAATTTTAAAACGACAAGCATTCCACAGTCAAGTGTACAGAGGTCATGAACAGATAATTCACAAAAAGGAAACCTGCCTGGTTAGGAAACGTTTGACAAAGGGCTCAACCACAGCAAAAGCACAGGGAACACATTAGATTTAAGTGAGATAGTTTTACGCACCGTTCAGATTTATAAATTAAAAGCAAAAACATAAACAACTCACAAGGGGCTGGCAAAATGGGATTCTTCTCCACGGGAGGGGATGTGAACAGGCCCCGCCCCTGTGGAGTGATCAGCAATGTCTAATTAGTAAACTACGGAGGGCCCTTTGCTGAGTCAGCTCTCCCGCTTCTGAACCAGGGCTTGCTAAAACCTCCCTGACCGGGAACCACTGCGGTACCACTCAGACAAAGACTAGATTCCTGGGCCCCACACTCAGACCTGCCAGGGACAGACCTGGTGAGATGCACATTGAACAAGCTCCCCAAGTGATGCTTAGTCCCCAGCAGGTGTGGGGGACAATGGCCCGTCCGCACAAGGAGGCATGCCAGCGCTGCCTACCACAGCGGGATTTATAATCGTGGAGAGCTGGCAAGCACCTACGAGTCCATCGGCAGGAGACCGGAATACAGAGTGTGGCACAGCCGTGCGCTGACATGCCGCAGTGTAACGCCGGCCTCCTTCCTGGCCACGCTGAAATGCTCGTTTCCAGAGGCCGGCCCGGCTCTAAATAAAGAGGTCCTATGCGCCGTTTCCCCTGTGGGCGCCGCGTCTCGTGAGCACAGCTGGGGGAACTGGAAGGCGTTCGTGCTGTGGTTCTTCGGCCTTGCCAGTGGCTGGCTCTTTCCAAGCAGGCAGGAGTGACTCACGCTCACTTGTCCCACGGTGGTGGTGGTGAGAGGGGGGAAGGATGCCAAGAGCCAGAGCATCCCTCTGTGCCAAAGGCACACCAAACCCTGGCC
Organism: Macroglossus sobrinus; assembly: GCA_004027375.1. Classification (NCBI taxonomy): domain Eukaryota; kingdom Metazoa; phylum Chordata; class Mammalia; order Chiroptera; family Pteropodidae; genus Macroglossus; species Macroglossus sobrinus. Next base: position 81,930 of record PVKZ01004425.1, read on the forward strand.
CACGAGATGCTCCTCGAGAGAAGGGGCCTGTGGTCGAACTCGCCTGGGGACTGCGGGATACCCCACTGTTCTCAGCCAGTCAGTCACAAGGCCTGTCCACTCACTACCGGCACTGGGAGGCCTGCCCTCGAGGCTCACCCAGCGCCAGCGTCTGGAGCACACGAGCACACTGGCCTATAGCAGCCCCGCTTTTCCCAGGCTGCCTGCCTGTGGCACCCCTTTTCCACGTAACCCCCTTTACAGAAGCCCCTCTGGCCCTCTCTGGGGCTTCTCGGCAGCCTGGCATGGCTCGGGCCAAAGACAAATGACGCAAAGAGGTGTTTTTCCAAAGGCCAGAACCAAAGTGTGTGAATCACGCGTGAGCGCTCGCTGGAAGCCAGCCAGGCCACACGGAGCCTGCCCTCCAGGGGCCCGCGGGCACTGCTTGGCCCACCAGTCTCGGGGGCACAGCGGCGTGTGGGATCCTTGAGGCTAGTGGCCGGGGGCGCCTGGAAGCGCAAAGGGACCTGGACACATGGCCCTGGGAGGAAGAAGCACCAGGGAGAAGCCTGACTCGGGGTATCGGGGGGACAGGACACGCAGTCACTCGGGTGGCAGTGGGCCTTGGGGAGGCCCGTGCAGGGCGGAGCAGTGGACAAAGCAGGCCGGGGATGCCGGGGGAAGATGGACAGAGTCGGCCCTTTCGTGATCATCCGGCCCGCGGGTGTTGGCACCTTGATGTCGGAAGCCCAGGCCTCAGATCTGAATGGTGAGAAAGCCAATCTGTTTCTAAAGCCCCCCGCCCCCCTCCCCCAGTCTGTGGCGTCCTGTTACGGCAGCGGGAGCTGACGGGCACATGGCATCTGAGTAGCGTGAAGGAAGGGAGCACACGTGACACTCCCCTGGGAGGACAGTGACCATTTTGTAAAGTGTCCCTCAATCTGCTTCTCTTCTAAATGGGTTTACTGAGATGTAATCCACATATCATCTAATTGACCTATTTAACGTAGACCAGTCGATAGTTTTTGGTATATTACATCTGTAATTTTTATAAATTGCAATAATATATACAGAACATAAAAGTTGCCATTTTTATCATTCTTAAGTAGCAGCACTACAGCATTCATTGCATCCATAACTGCTGAGCAACCATCCATCACCACTATCTGGTTCCCAAAACACACACACACACACACACACACACACACACACATCGGCCTGTGTGTAGGGGTTTTTCTCTGCAACACTGTTTAAAATAGTGAAAAAGTGGAAACAGCCATGTCTACCAGTCTGGGAACCCTTAAACACACAATGTTACAAGTGTGTTACACACGCCTGTGCTGCTGGGGAAAGGCGGCAGCTCCATATACGCTGCACAGACGCCCCCGGTATAATAAGGGGGGAAAAAAACAAGATTATTGAACTTTATACATGCGGGTGATCCCATTAACGTAAAAAGCACGTGTCCACATGCACGTAAGAGCCCGGGAGGACTGATGCAGAGACGAGGATCTCGGCAACGCCCACTTGCCCAGTGAGTATTTCTATACAAAGTGAACAGGGTATTTTCTCTACACCACAGCCGGGGGACCCCTTTAAAACCTCAAGTCAGATCCCGTGCCTCTGTGCAGCACCCTGAAATGAATGGGTCACCCTGGGAAAGTAGAAGAGGCAGAATAAAAGCGAAAGCCTTGTCTCTGCTCCGCCCTCTGCTCCGGCTCCCCCGCCCCTCACCTCCGGGCTGTTCCTTCCACACCGAGGGTCTCCCTGAGGCTGCTCGCTCCACCTGAACTGTTCCTCCCCCAGAAATCTGCACCACACCCCCACCCCCGGCGTTTCCTCCAAGCCTCGGTTCAGACCTCACCCCTCAATGACGCCCACCCGAGCCTGCCTGCATTATGTTGCCTCTGTACCCACACTGCCCGGCCCCCCGCTCCCCTGCACCCCGC
>PVKZ01004426.1:0-83907 GCA_004027375.1 Macroglossus sobrinus
GGCATGGAGGATACAGTTCATCCCACTGCGTTGCATGCTGGGAAGCTGCCGAGCGAGTGGACCTTAAAAGCTAAGAGAGTAGACCTTAAAAGTTCTCATCACAAGAGAAAATTTTTGTAACTACCTGTGGTGACGGATGTTAGCTTACTGGGGTGATCATTTCGCACTGTTTACAAATAGTGACTCATGTCGCACACCTGACACTAATATGTCCATTCTACCTCGATAAAAAGGACCATAACATTATTCTTTTTAAAAAAAGGAATATATACGGAGTAAACGGACACAGGAAGAAACAATGGAATACATGCAGCCTCCATCGCCGCCTCTTACAAGACAAAATCGCAGAGGACCCGCGTCTCCCGTCCACTACCTGACTCAGCGCTCGGCCCACGGGGGACGCGTTAGTATGTGGGGAATGAGTAAGTGGGTGCCCGCGTGAGTAAGGCTGAGGCCGGCGCCTGGCTCAGCGGACGCAAGGTGTGCAGTAAATATCTGATGATGGATGAACGAATGGAATGAACAACGTGCATACCGCTCGGGAAATGGCCAGAAGAACTTGGCCAATTATCTTCCATTCATATTTGCAGAAAATGGATTTTCTGCGATCACACAACTGTTTGTTCCTTCTTCTGGATTTCCTAGCAAGTTTAAAAAAAAAAAATCCTGCTGGGGAAAAAGCGGGTTGAGTCTAAATCTAAAACACTCGCCGTGTGGGTACCTTAGCAGGCTGTGGCGTCTGCCAGCTGCCGCCACCGGGTGCCGGGGCAGCCACAGCGGGAAGACCGGGGTTGCAGGCATGGCGGGAGGCTCGCTGGGCCAGCACGGCTGCCCGGGGAGAACGGTCATCTCAGCCACAACCTCTCTGGGGATTCTTTTCCTGTCTTCAACAGCATCACCCCATGTCCCGATGACTTTCTAAGGTGCGGGGTAACTATTAGCACAAGTATGTCTCCGCCAGAAAGAACCCATTCGATGCGGGGGAAATGAGGGTGGTGGGCGGTGATGGACGCTGTGTGGACCGGCCGGCGTCGCACAGAGCCTGCACTCACCGTCCTGGGAGCCGGCCCTCTGCAAGGCAGAGCCATCGTGCGTCTGCCCAGGTCCAGCTCCGTCAAGCCCACTCGGAGCCCGATGGGCGACAAGCAGGGGCTGGCTCACCCTCGAGCAACCTGCATGTGGAAAGACCGAGGCTGACGGTGGAGGCTCGGGGCCGAGGAGCCCTTGGGGACGCCCCCGTTCGTCCGAATCTCTGAGTCGGTCCTTAAGAGCTCACGTCCATCCTCCAGCAGGAACCGCTGTTCTCACGCTCCAGCTGGGTGGGGCTCGCTCGCTCTTCGCCACCCTCCTCCTTCCTCCTCCTCCTGCTCTTACTAGAGATATTTTCTTTAAAACAACAGTAACAAACTTCAAGATCGGGAGAGGTGGCTGCAGATGGGGGCGGCGGGGGCCTCGTCTGTGCACGGCGGTCTCAGGCGATGGAGAGAGCGGGGAGGAGCCGGCCTGGTGCGCCTGCCTTGGCCTCGTGCACTCGCAAGCGTGTCCCACTCGGTGTGTCCCCATTTCCTGTTTCATCCAGCCACCCGGCTGTTGGAGACGCTGCCCGTTACCTCTCCCAGGTGGCCTCCGGCCTTCCCATGGTTCTCTGTATCACTGCAGGAAGCCACCGTCCCAGGCTGCCTCGCCAAGTGGCCTCCAGGTGGCTTCCGTGATGGGAGAAGCTGGTGGGAGACTAGAGCCCAGGATGAGGGCAGTCGGGCCTTCCTCTCGTCCCGTTCCGCCTTAGGTGGCCTCAGGCAGTGGCTGTGTCTCCTCTGTGGCTCTCCGTGGCAGAGCACAGCCTGCACGAGGCCCCAGCTCCCACAGGCGGCCCTGCCCTGGCCCAGCGTCCGCCGGCCAGCACTGGCTCACGGCTCACTCTCCAGATCTGGGCGGTTCCCCTGCCGTCGCTAAGCCGTGTCCTTCGCGGTCCCCCATTGAGCTTCTTGTCGTTTCCATTCCCGTGCGACCGATTCCTCGCATTCCGTGCCGTCTGATGAAAGATGGAGAGTAATGCCTGGAGCCCGGCGGAGGCAGAGGAGCAGCAAGGTAGCAGGGAACTAACTCACCCAGTGTTCGCCGAGTCTAGCAGGTAACGGACGAAGCAAGTGTTCGCCGAGTCACCAAGAGGTTCTGCACGCACAGGTCCGATGCGAAGGTCATTTGGCTGAAGGTCACCCGAATCTCAGGCCCCAGCGTCACGCACTGGAACGCCCCCGGCAGAGGCATAGATGGGGGAGAGGGGCCACGTTCTCACGGGCCTGCATTCACAGTTGGCCCTGACCTTCCTCGCTGCTTTCTCTCCGCGCAGGGCCAGCCCCGCCGGGCGGCTTGGGCTGCGGGAATAACTCTTACCCCGGGTTCTTCGAAAAGGTGTCTCTCTTTGGTCCAGCGGGGCCGCTCGTTAACAGCCGGGATGCTCAGGAGCGGAGATCCCACAGAGGGACCTAATTCGGAGCCGCTTACGGAGGTCATTTTGTGAGACCGGATTCCCTCCGGGGTTCCTGAGTGGTGCCCCCGAGAATGTCAAGGCTCGCCCAGCTCCTGCGCTCAGGGGCAGCGGGGATCGTCCTGCAGGTGGCACAGGGAGGTGACTGCGCTGTCACCTTCTCCTTGGAAAGGACTGTGATTAGAGAGAGGGCCAGACGGGGGCTCAGGGGGGCCGTGGCGGGGCAGGGCAGCCTGACGTCGAGAGCACCTCGTCGCTGGGGGGCCCTAAGACTCCTTCCCGGGCAGGACTGTCTCGGGGGCCTCAGGAAGGGGAGGAGGACCTGCCTCTCTTCCCATTTGTGACACAGCTTTCAAAAGAAAAAAGGAATCATTACACGGGGTAGGTTTGCCGTCTGTGGATTTTACCCACAGTTTGGGTGAGGATGACTGACTTAGCAACTGTGGATTCCAAATCCGGCTCCTGCCCCCAGGGGCCCAGCTTTCCGAAGGGGACAGCCGGCCAGATGGCCGATGGCAGAGGCTCTCCGCCCCGGGGCGGCCACAGCAGGACGTTGTCCCCAGCGGGACTTACAGAAGCGGCACAGGGACGGGTAGACGGGCTCAGGAGCAGGCGTTGGCAATGGAGAACAGGTTCACAAAGCCAGGTTAATCTCCTCACTCTGTCTCCGTCAGCGTTCGCTGCGTGTTCACAGCGTGTCAGGCCCCAGGCAGAGCCCATAGGTCCCGCCTTAGCCCATCTGATCATCACGGCAGCCTCGGGAGTCCGGTGCGGTGAGGGACCCCACCGCTAGCTGCCCGTGGCTCCCGTCGCAAGAGCTACGTGCAGACTCCTCCACCAGGGAGGCAAAACGAGCATCTGGCGAGGCAGGACGGAGGGTCCCCGGGGGGGAAGGGGGGGTGTGCTGCGTGGAAGTTAGGCCGAAATGGCCAAACGAGACGGGGCGTGGAGGGGACCCCGACGGGGCGTGAGCTCTGAGGAGGAGTGATCGAAATAGCAGTGCCGAGACGCAGACATACGCCCGGAGTTAAACAAGATGCAAACGCCCGAGTACAGAAGCCTGCGTGTGTTTTAAACCCGACGGTGTGAACAGCACTCGACGGATCATTTACTTGGAGAGAGACGCAGGGAGAGAAGCACCCTCCTTGAGTCACACGGACGTCATCTCTTTGAACAGCTTCGTTGAGCTGTCGCTCACAGCCGTACCTGTCACCCATCTAAAGGGTGCGGTCTCATCGTTCTTAGCACATCACAGGGGTGCAGCCGTCGCCCCAACCAATGCCGGAGCATCTCATTGGCCCCGACGGAGACCCTGGGCCCTTGGGCCCTCACCCCTGGCTCTCCGCCCTCCCACGTCCCCAGCGGCCATGCCCCCGGCCGTGGGCTGTGCTGGCTCCGGACACGGACACGGACGGAACTGGAACGTGGGGTCGTCTGAGACCGGCTTCTCTCCGGAACCTGGCGTTTTCGGGGTTCGTCGCGCTGCGAATCGCGTCTTCGTTGCTTTTTTTACCGACGCGTCTCGCTCCGTCTGCGGCTGCGACTCGTTTCCTCCATCCACGCGTCCGGCGATGAGCGTTCGAAGTCTCCCCACTTTGTTTGACTATTGCGAACAGTGCGGCTGTAAACTTGAGTGTGTGGGGTTTGAGCAGATGCAGGGTTACCTCGTCTTGGTGCGTACACTTGGCCGTGAAATCGCTGGGCATACGGTGGCTCCCTTTCGAGGGGCCGCCCGGCCGTCTTCCGGAGTGGCTGCACTGTGTCACCAGCCCCCCAGCAGGGGTGTGGGCGCACTCTGTCTCCTCCGCAGCCTCGTCCGCCCTCGTCACTGTCCGCCTTGCTCTCCGATCGCCACCCCACACTGGGCAGCGAGTGATGCTCGTGGCGGTTGTGAGGTACATGCACTTCTCCGATGCCTGGTGATGCCGACCATCTTCTCGTGCATCCCAGGTCACTTCCGCGTTCTCCCGCCACCCCCGCCGTTGCCCCGCCCCCCATCTGTCTCGCCCCTCCCCCTCCCTCCCCCGCTTCCCAGACCCGCCTGTCCATCCCCCATTCCACTCCCGAAAGCGCACCCCCGGACCATGTCACTGTCTGCCTAAAGCCCTGAGCAGACTCCCAGCGGCCCAGGGGACAGGGGTCCGAACTGCTGGCTGTGGCGTTCCAGGCCCTGCTCAGTCCACCTGCAACTTACCGATGTCCCGTCTGTCCCTGTCGCCTCCTGGGCAGCTGCACTAGGGCTCTGCTCATGTGCTGTCCACGCTGCTGTCATCCCGTCTGTGAAGTGTCTACCGAGTCAGTGTCACCTGAGTGAAGCCGGACGGGGCCGTCACACTGCGCGACCCCAGGGCACGCCATTCTCGTGACTCCCGCGTCAGGAGTCAGCAGCAGTACGGTGTGTCTGACGAACGTCTGAGGTCACCGCCTGTGTCTGCGTAGTGCGTGGACCAAGAACGACTCTTGTGTGTTTTGATCGTCGAAATCGTGAAAGAGTAGACGGTTTCGTGGCACGAGTTCAGTGCCCACGAATCGAGTTTCGTCGGCGTTCAGGCCAGCCCGTCCGTGTCTGCATCGTCCATCGCTGCATTTGTGCTCTAGCCGTAGGGTGAGATCATTGCGACAGGGGCGATATGGCCCACAAAGCAAACCGTACTCCCTATCTGGCCCCGTGTGGAAGGCGTGTGCCAGCCCCCGGTCTGCGTGCGTGGCACACTGGCACTCTGAGCGTGCAGCGTCCGTGGGTGTGCCCCCGCAGCCCCGCCCGCAGGCCCCTCTGGAATGCGCTTTATCCCCCTGCTCTAGTATGTGTCACGGGCCAGAACACCTCGTCGCCTTCCTGCGCGGACCTCGGGCTCCAAACCCCGAAGCCAGCTCTCTGCGTCCCCTTCATCTTCGAATCCGCACTGTCCGGCACAGAGGACCTCGATGAACGTGTCATTGCGTTGAATTATTAAATATCTCCCGGACGCTGCAGACGGATGAGTAGAGCGCGCAGTCTCCGGGATTCACGTAACTCGTGAGCACGACGGTGGCTCTGCCGGCAAATTCCTGGACCCACCGTTTCTGATCTTACGCTTCGCGCGTCCGTGTAACTCGTGTGATCTCCTCTCTCTCTCTCTCTCTCTCTCTCCCTCCTCCCGGGCAAGTGCTCATCGGCCCATTTCATCGAGTCAAGGTCACCGTGGACTCGGGAGGCTGTCGGACGTGTCACAGCTCCCGTCACCTGCTCAGAGGAGTGGAGAGAGCCAAGCCCCCTGGAGCGTGACTCCGGCGCGGGCCGGTTAAAGCAGAGAGGTTTGCCCAGCGAAGTTAGAAATCTCGGAGAGGAGAGAGTCGGGGCTTCACAGAACAGGAACCCCAAAGCTGTTCCACGCAAGGACCGTCCGCAGAGGGCAGGGGGACGGCCCCGCCGGTATGGAGCCCGTGCTTTTGTGCCGTGTGCCGTGGAAAGGGGGCATCTGGCTTCCTTCGTCTCGTTTCGTCCTTGGAGAAGCCTGTTTCGCTGGAAGGTGCAGACCCAGAGCGGGGACGCCCCTTGTCCCCACGTGCCCTGTGGAGCTCGCGTTCAAGTGCGCGTCTCGCCGAGCCCCAGCCCGCACCTCCGCCCGCCACGGGCGCCGGACGACTCTCGAGGACGTGCTCTTCCATCGAGGGACTTCTTCTGGGGGATTTATTTATTCCCCTGCAGGAGAAGAGTCCTCCCCTCGTCACATGAATCACGGACTGTCCCGTGTCCCCTCGCCATCTGCGTCTTCCCTCCGTCTCCCCTCCCCTCCCTCGCCCTGTCTCAAGGCCGGCCAGACCAGACTGAAAACCGACAGCTCAGACTTCCTCAGTGCTTCTCGTGCTTTGCTCTCAGCTGTCCCGTCTCACTTACATCCTGCGAGGGACGTGCAATCATCAGTCCTATTTCACGGGTGAGACTTCGCCCCGGGCTAAATGACTAGTCTAGGGCCACACGGCCTGGGAGGTGGTGGAGTCAGAATGTGAACTTCGCAGTCTAACTTGAACTTGGGCCGTCTGACCTGAGAAGGCCTAAGGGCTCACGTGCCCTGGCCCCCCTCTCTCGCAAATGCCGTGTCTTTCTGCTGCTTCCACGGGCCCCCCTCCATCTGCCTTCCAGGCTTTGCGCTCGCTCGCGGTTCTCTCTTTCTAAGACGCTATCCGCCTCGCCTGATTGACCCGACTCCATTCTTCCGATCTCAGCCAGAATGCCACCTTCTCTGGGAAGCCCTCCCGGATTCCCTGGTCGGTCTGCTGCTCAGCCATCGCTCCCACAGCACCCTCTGTGTCTCCTCTGTGGTGCTTAACCCCCTTTATGACACAGCTGTCTGCAAGCCTCCCTCCTGCCTCCCCACCCCACCCCACCATCCCAGAAGGCAGGCTCTGCAAAGCCGGGGGGCATGCTCCTCAGGCTGGTGTGCAAAGCTGGAGTCCACGCTCGTCAGGCTGGCGTGAATGGTGTCCCTGCACCGACACGCGCCTGACCCGGGCTGGGCTCTCAATACGCATTTGTGAAATGAATGAATTGGGCCGCGAACTTCTCGGCAAAGCTCCTGCTATGGGCCAGGCTGAAGGTACAGCTCAGATCAGGTTTCCAGGCGGGAGCGAGGAGATGGGGAGCGGGGAGGGGGCCTGTGGGAGCAGCAACGTGCTGTACCCCCGGCTTTCCTCCACCCCAGGGGTTGCCGGGAACTCGCGGAGTTAAACGCCTAGGACTTCAGCGCTGCCCCGAGCCCCTGGCCGTCGTCTTCGCCAGCCCCGCACGCCCCAGCACTGCTCCGTCCGGGCTCTGAGTCACCGCTGTGGGCAGAGCCGCCCAGGTCCTCGAGATGGTCACCCAGGAGACGCGTGAGGGCGCTGACCTCAAGCGCAGGTGAGAAGCGAGGCGGTGAGGGGCTGGGGGAGGGCCTGTCACCAGCAGGGTGACAAGGAGGGCCAGGCAGTCACCGCCAGGCCCGCGGCTCCTGGAGGGAAACAGGACACCTGGGCACAGCGGCTGCTCTCGGGGGGAACCGCACGACAGGGGTGGGAGAGAGCACCCCGCTTTCTCACAGCCCCGTGAAATGTTGGAATTTTATTTATCTTTTACGATGTAGGGCCTCTTTTAAAATGATCAAAATGTTGATTTTTTAAAACTGCAAGTGGTCAGCATATTTGCTGACTTCCTACATCACTCAGGGCTTCTGCCCTCTGAGCCCCAGAGGAGGTGGCTCTGGCCGGTGGCCTGAGCGAGCTCCAGCCAGGCCCTGCCCCTGACACGGGGACCCCCATTCCTCCATCGGGCCACCCCCACTTCCTCACAGAGACTCACGGGGCCCGGCTGTGAGCTGCCAGTGGCAGGTGTTCTTAGAGAACCTTCTCTCTACACTCAGCTACAAGGGGCCCCGACCGCCCGTCCCCTGTCCCCGGTCCCCTGACCCCTCTCGGTCCCTTCGGACTGAGCAGCCAGCAGGCTCTCGCTCGGACACGAATCAGAACCGGTCACACACTCGCTTCAGCCCCCGATGGCCCCCAGCGCACGAAAGATAAAACAGAAACTCTGCCGTGAAGCCCGCTGGGTCGTCCCAGCTTCGTCCCCGAACTCAGCCCCTGCGTCCCCTCGCATGCCTCCCGCTCCCCACGCGGACGGTCACCACAGTCCCACGTACTTCCCGCCGTGGGGCGCCGTCACGAGTTACGTTTAGATCAACAAGTTACATTCAGAATTCACCGAGGTGGGGATGGGGGGACGTGGTTCGCCAGGTCTTCAGGGGACTCGGGAAGCAGCACCCTGCAGGGCGGGGTGCTTGGCCAGCACTGACGCCGCTTCCCCCCGGGGAAGGCGGCCTCTGCCTCCCCAACATCCAGCACCCCACGTCACGACCACACACTGGCGGTGTGGCAGTCCGCGGTGAGCGGTGTGACGACTCTGCCCCGAGCCATGGGCTCCTCTGGCGTACAGCCCTCGGGGTCAGAGTGTGCGGGGCGAGGAAAGCAGTCACGCCAGTCACCACCCCTCTGCGTGCCACACCGCCACCTGCCCCCCCCCCCCGGCCAGCTAATCCCGTAGCCACAGACACTGCCACTGCTCCATTCCCGCGAACCCACCCGTGGGCACCGCGGGACGAGGCTGGGGTCGCAGACGGGTCTGCTGTCGTTTTGGGGTGAGTCATCATCTGAGCGAGGCCCAATTGCTCCGGTCGCTAAGAAACAGCTCGTCGTTGGTGGAAACCTTGGGTGAGGTGCGGGTTGGGCAATGCCGTCCTCGCCCCGGCTGCCTCCCTTTTGAGCTCAGGTGTTTCTGGCGGCAGAGTCTGCCTCGCATCCGGCCGAGCCGGTCACGTGTGCGGACACGTGTGTGGACACGTGTGCAGACCCGTGACTGGGGCCGGTGCTGAGAAGGGGGTGCAGAGCGGTGTCACAGGATTCCTGAGTGAGTGCCGGGAAGGGGCGGGGCTAGCTAGAGCGTGCTCGGAGGATGGTGCCCACGTCCCGGGTGGTGCCTGTCCCCGAGCCTTGCAGGAGGACCCCGTGGAACCCCCTCACTGATCATCCGGGCTCCCAGGTGCAGGGGCAGGGATGGCACGGGGCCGAGGGGAGCTCTCAGCTACTCCGTGGGCTCTTCGTAAGCATCACTCAGCTGTGTGTGTGCCATGGCCCCTGGCCTGCTTCCGATCTGTGGCTGCACGTCGGGTGACCCCGAGGGCAGCCGACTGGGAGACTCCGCAAAGGGCCTGACAGGCCCTCTCTGCACACTTAGGGGCTTGTTAGCGTCCACTTTGGGGAGACTAACTCTAGATTGGTCAATTTAGAATATTTCAGGCCATCCAGAATGTCCCTCCTGACAAGGTCCATCTGACTCAGGTCTGTCTATTACTTTTTATAAAAAAAAAAAAAACTCTTATTTTGTTTCCTTCTAGGATTATAAGAATTATTGCCCAATCTTAAAGGACCTCGAATCCAGTCTTTAAAAATGATACGTGCCGTGAGGGTTTGCAGAGATCAGCTCTGGAGACCGCAGAACTCTCTGCTGCGCTCACATTTCAAAGTCCACGAAGCTCGGAGATGTGTGTCCGTGAAACACGTTCAGCTGCGTAGACTGGAGCCGACACGCCGTGTGACGCAGGAATCCACGAGCGTGGCCTCCTCGCGTGGGTGGCCCCACGTGGGGAGGGGGCTCGGGCGGCCGTGAATCCCGCGGGTCTCTGGGCCACTCTCTGAGATGGGGGCAGGGGCCAGGTGGCTCCACCTGGGAACGCCGTGGCCGCCCCGGCCCCCAGGATGCCCGGTCCCGTTCTCCCGTTTTTGCCTTGTCCGCTTCATCACGACTTTCCCCCGCCAACGCTGCCACAGTCTTCCGCTTGTCACCCCTGGTGGCCCTTCTTCACGTAGCAACTCGTCTGCCCACGCCCACCCACACCCACCAGTAACCGCGGCCCTCCCCATTTCTCAGATGTCCACACCGCACCTGACTCCAGCCCCCGGGCCTGCGCCTTCTACAGCCTCAGCGCTGCGTGTACTCAAGGTATCTGGGCACGAGGCGCCTCCCTCGGGGGACGGTGAATTCCTCAAGGCTCGGGAATGAATGCATACATTTTTCTAGTCCCCACCGAACCGAGTACAGGCGGGAAAGCTGTACTTTTTTTTAAATGAGCGAATTAATTTTTAAGAATGTCTCTGCTCTATCTCAGTCCGGTGATTGATCTCGCCCACCTGACTTCCCCCACAAAACAAAGAAACAAATCTCTTTATAAAACAGGCGAGAAGGGACTAATAAGCAATGTTTATCAGATCCTGAAATTATCTTTCCTTCCTTCCATCCTTCCTTTCTCTTTCTTTCTTTCTTTCTTTCTTTCTTTCTTTCTTTCTTTCTTTCTTTCTTTCTTTCTTTCTTTCTTTCTTTCTTTCTTTCTTTCTCTCTCTCTCTCTCTCTCTCTCTCTCTCTCTCTCTCTCTCTCTCTCTTCCTTCCTTCCTTCCTTCCTTTCTTTCTTTTCTTTCTTTCTTTTTCATATTGGAACTTATTTTGGCCATTATAATGAACTGTATTTATTTTTAGGATTTCACATCTTTTTATTATAAAGTCATATAGTGAATGGTAAATAATAATAATAATAATAATAATAATAATAACAGTTTGCAAGTACACAAGTATAGAAGTCCCCTCCACCCCAGGCTTTGTCAGGGGGATGAGCGGAAGCCCCCGGGCGCTGCCCAGTGCCCCGGTCGGGGACAGGGATGTCAGCCGACACGAAGGCACAGAAAGATCGCGCAAGGTGCCCCACGAGCCTCCCTTCTTCTCGTCTTTATTTCGAGGACAATGCAGCCTCGGCAGCTTCTCGGTTCTGCAGAGCTTATGAACATGGCCGCGGTGCTGGGGTCCCTTACGGTGGGTGACAGCTCCTAAGTAAGCTCCCTGTCGACTCTGTACCCCAGAAACAGCACAACCTTAGGGTCGCCGTGACTCTGTGCTGGCACCGGCGGCCGGGGGCGCGCGGGCGGAGCGGAGCGAGGCTGTGTCACCTGGAGCCGACATGGCCGTGCGAGTGCAGAACCGTGACGGTCTGGAACGTTCCCGGCTGACGTGCTCACGGGTCACCCTGCCACAGTGTCAGGGATGCAGACGGCAGGGGACTCACAGGCCGGAGGCCGAGGACTTCATCACTCACAGCGACAGCAGTGGCGGAGGGACCAGCCCGGGTTCCCACAGGGCCGGGTGACATGTGCGATCCAGCGCGGGGAGCGCGTTATGGACGAGGGGCCCCGCACGTCTGTGGGAACCGTGTTTTACGACGGGCACAGGTAAGCGTGCCTCCTCGCGGCTCCAGAGCCGGCCACTGCCTCCACCTCCCACGGCTGCCGGCAGACCCGCGCCTCGCTCCGTCTGCCGGTGCTGTCTCCGTCTGCCAGGGCTGAGGTCCGCTCCATGCAGTCGCGTGAAGATCGAGGGCGAGGCAGGCAGGTCGGCGAGGGCCAGGGCCCGCGGGTGCGAGCCTGGTATCGCTCCAGGGTGGCGAGCAGCTGTGGGCAGGCTCAGGGCAGGCTTCCAGCTGTGCAGCCCCCGCCGAGTTTCTTCACCTCTCTGGGTCTGTTCTGTCCTCCAGAAAGTGGGGGGAACAGTGGTGCCTCGTTCCGAGGGGTTGAGTGGGGGGGTCTCGGGAGCAGGCGACGAGCTCGGCCGAGCGTGTGGCCTGCGTGGGGTCCCACCCAAGCTCGCCGCCCAGCGAGAAGTCCAGTCCGAGAGCGAAGGCTCCCATATCGACGTGGAAATGCCAGCGCGGCCTCGAGACCGCCCGCGAGGGCATGGTGGCGTCACCTGCCACCGCAGCAGGGTCGCCAGGGCCCGTGACTCACGCTGAAAAGAGGTAAAGAAATCAAAGGTGACAGGGAGGCGAAGGGTATGGAGAGATGGACTTTGGACCCCCCTATGGTCACGACGTCTGGGCAGCTCACATTCTGGGATCCCCGCTTCCTCACGCACACACTGGGGGAGCAGCTGGTGTGGGGGGAGGCCTGCCGGAGCCGCCAGGGTGAGCGGGTGGGCACTAAGCGGTCCACGTGCACGGCGTGTGGTTCGTTTCCGTAGAATTCGCGTGTCTGCGCCTGAACCGTCACCACGCAGGTGCAGACGCCTGGAGGGAAGGGGCAGGCCTGCCCCAGCTCCCAGTGGGCCAGGCTTGGGGGTCTTGCCTGCTCCCTGGCCGTGGCTCTGCCCCGTCCTCATCCCCTGTGACCCCCGCTTCCCAGAGAGCGAGGCAAGGACATCCGAGGTCCCCGCGAGGGAGCCAGTGGGGGAAACCGGAGCTGGCTGGGGCCGGCTGGGGCCCAGGGCCGGCTGGGGCCCGCGGCCGGGAGTTTGGCAATTAGTTTAATGGACTCTTTTGTGAGGCCGGAGCCAAGAGGCAGGAGGGGGCAGGAGGGGGCAGGATCTAACCTGGTTGCCTTTTCCTTTTGCTGCTACCTGGGTTTCAGAACGCCCATCCTTGTGTTGACTCGATGGAGGCCCCCGTGTCAGGAAGCCCGTGCCCGCCCACCACCGTCGCCGTAGCAACAGGGTCCTGAGGGGCGCCGGGTGCATCCTGTACGGCCTTGTTCCGTAATACCCAGGGAAAAACTGGGACCGCTCAGATCTTACACTCTTTCCAAGAAAAAAAAAAAAATCCAGCGCTAGTTCCTGTGGATTAAAGAATCACACTTAGCATCTGTGAGCTGCCCGATGCGCTGCTTAACCGGACCTCGGCCGACCCCCAGCCCGTGCTTGGGTCTCGGGCCCGGAATCTCTCTGTCACGGCTTCGGGTCTCACGACACCCATCCAGCTGGTGAAGAACATCTAGAAAATGCGACAACCGCCTCCCCACAACTCCCCCATCCTCCCGCTCCCCACCAGGGCCCAGTGTCCAGGTTCAGCGGCCAGAAGTGACTCTTCACTATACGACTGTCACACCTTCTCCGGCCAGAAATTCAGCCCGTTGCTGGAGACGGAACACCCCAAATCCATTGTCACGTGAATACCCGCCCCTTCCCGCGAAACCTTGTTCTCCTGGGCGGGTGTGGGCAGGAGAGGGTTGCATTTTTTTTAACTAGAGAAGGAAACATCTAAACCGGGTGGAGGAGCCCAGTTTTTCTTTTTTTTCTCTCTCTCTTTTTGTGTAGAAAGTCATTTTGGTCGGCACGTTTATCCAGCAGGAAAGAGGGGACCCAGGACTTACCCCCAGATCGGAGCCTTTTAAATTCAAGAATCTCTTAAACGGATCCTGACGACAGTGATCTCTGCTGTTCTGTTCCTAGTCTGTTTTGTCCTGTGGCTCCCCTCTGGGGAATCTAGACAGTGCGAACCCGAACGGGACGAGAAGCGGATGTCCATTCTAAGGGACTGGCCCAAGACAGGACAAGGACGAAGGAAGCGCCGTCCAAAGGTGTGTGTGTGAAGGGGCTGGGGAGCTGGCCGCTCCGACCCGGCCCTGGCCACACAGGTGACCTCTGAACACCCCGCTTTAGTCCCAGCAACGTCCCAGGAGACTGAACAGACATTCTCACATCACCAGCCATCGAAATCACCATTGGGACTCCGGAGTTGAGAGCTGTCTCCTTCTGTTCTCCCTCCCTCCTTCCCTCCTTCCCTCCCTCCCTCCCTCCCTCCTTCCTTCCCTCCCTCCCTTTCTGAAATGTTTTAATCACCTTTGTTGTCTTCTGCGGGGAAACCAAACAGAGAACTCATAGTCTCAGTGCAATTTAGTGATGGGGACGAGATATATAGGCATTTAACTGAGAACAAACATGAGGGGACGCTGGCCAGATTGTGTCCTCGGGGCCCGCGACAAGGGGACAGCTAGGTCAGTCACAGCTCAGCTGGGAGGGTTTTCTGACGGAGCCGGCTGGGTTGGCTCTAACAGAACTGAGGGGCGGACTGGTGGAGAGGAGGCTTTCTCCGGAGGGAAGACGATGAGGTGCGGGGGGTTTAAGGGGGCTGGGGGTAACCAACGGAGAGTGAGGACGACTTGGGGGGCATCCAGGCTGCCTTGAAGCGGGGTCTGCATTTGGGGACGGGGCAGCTCAGGGCCTTCAAAGCCTTGTTCCGATGCCGACCGTCTGCGCTTTGTCTGTGATCCCGCAGTGTCCTGTGTGTGTTTCGTCCTCCTGCCGCCCGACGGGGCGTGTCCTTCCCGGGACCTTTGCCCTCTGCCTGGAACGCACGTCCTCGGGTCAGCTCTGTTCCATAGAGCTTTCTGGGATGATGGACCTGCCTGTTAACCGGCGCTGTCCCAGACGGCAGCCACCAGCGAGAGGTGGGCATGTCACACTCGAACTATGTCTCCAGTGACCAAGGAATATATATTTTTTAAAAATGTGAATTAATTTTAACTTAGACAGCCACACGCGGCCTCCGTACTGAATAGCACGGCCCTAGACCTGCTCGTGGCTGCTGGCTCCTGTGCAGTGTGGGGACCTCGGCGCTCAACGCCCTTCTCAGAGACGCTGAGGCTCAGGATGCGGTGGGCAGGACAGCTGCCCGGAGGGGTTCCCGTCTTCACCCCCAGAGCCTGCGCCTGCGCCTGCGTCTGCGTCGCATTGCATGGCGACAGGGAGCTAAGGCTGCAGAGGGAGTTAGGTTGCCAACAGCTGACCTTGGCATGGAAGCTTACCCTGCCTTGTCTGGGTGGGCCCCGTTCAATCATGGGGGTCCTTAGCAGAAAGAGCATGCAGCAGCGATCTGGGCTGGAGACAGGTGACGTGGGGGAAATGGGAAAGATTTGAAAGGTGAGAAGAAATGAACCCACACGGCTCCCTTTGAAGATGGAGGATGAGGCTGCAAGCCGGAGACTGCGGGTGGCCTCTGAGAGGTAGGGACAGCCTGGCCCTTGGCTGACAGGCGGCACGGAGGTGAGGGCCTCAGTCCCATGACCGCGGGCGGCTGGGTTCTGCCAACGTCCTCGGGGAGGAGCCAGCGGAGGCCAGAGCCCAGCACTGTGAAGCCCCCAGAGGGGCAGGGCGGGGGGAGGGGTGGGACAGCGGTGGCCGGGGGGCGGGCACACGGTTTCCCGTGCTGCCCTTTCTGTCCCGTGAGGGACTCTGGGACGTCTGCAGGTTTTGAATTCAAAGCTGGCAAAGCGGGTCTTTTTGAGGGCATCCTAGTCCACGTGGCGGGATAGGACGTATTTTCATGAGTCATCGGTTAGCTTGGTTTACACGGTTTAGACCCCCCTGGGCCTGGGGCCCCCACGAGCGGGGCAGGCCCACCGCTCCTCCCTCCCCCACCCAGTCAGTCTCCTCATGGCTGGTTTTGTTTTGTGCAGGACCCCGAAGGCTGCCTGCAGGTACCTCTGCGCTTGCTGGAACCGCCGTCCCTTCCCCACGAAAGTGGACGCTCCGAGAGCAGGTCCGTGTCGCTCAGCGCGGTTTATCCAGCAACGAGACGGCGCTTAACCGGAATGTCCCGGGCGAGCGGCTGGGCGTGTGTGCCGAGAAGGAAGGGCCTCGCAGGGGGCAGACGTGGCTCGCCGTCCTTGCCCTCCACGGTGACTTGGGAAGGTGAGTCTGTGTAAGCGCGGCCACCCCCCCTCCCCCACTCCAGAGCGCTGGGGTCGGACACCCCGAGGTCTCTGGCTTTCTGATGTGTCGGATATTCTCAGGAAGGGGGGACCCTAGTTAGTGGTTCCTGCTGGGAGGTTCCCATTGCCAGCTCTTATTAGTTATCTATAGATATATATCAAATGACCCCTACAGTTTCTGTGGGTCAGGCATCTGGGAGTGGCCGAGCCGGGGGTGGGGAGGTGGCTTCTGCTCCAAGGTCTCTCGTGGGGTTGCTGTGGGCCAGGCTGGCGGTATCTGAGAGGTGGACTGCGGCCAGAGGGACTGGCTCCAGGACGCCTCGCTCCCCAGGTTGCCTTTCAGAGGCCTCCGCTCCCCACCGGCTGCTGATGACAGGCCTCGGGGGTTGACATGACTCTGGCCACTGTGTCGCTGATATAAGAGCGGAAGAGATTACCCAGTGGAAACTGTAGTAAAAGGAGCTGTCGGCGGTGGGAGGGGGGGAGGGCTAGGTGGGGAGGGGCTGCGGAGGGCAAAGGTCACGTGCGCCGGGCTCAGCAGCCTGGAATCCGGTTCGGTCTGCCTTGGGGACAGTTTTGGCAGGAAGTGGGTCTGAACAGAGAGAAAAGCAGGGCCTCCTGGGGGCCCCAGGAGAGCCGAGCTCTGAGAAGGGCCCCACGATACGCATCGCGCCCCAGTTCCCCCGACGGACTGGGGCTCCGAGGCGGCTGGCAGTGGCCGCAGTCACCAGCCCCGCCTCACGGGGTGGGCACAGACACGCTTTGTCTTTGTTGTGTGTCTGACACAATCACTGCCACCGTTGCGGTGGCCCTTCCAGGCTCCCAGCCGCTCCCCCCGCCCCCTCTGGCCCCGGGGAGAGGAGATGGCAATTCAAACCGCTCGGGAAACCGCTCGGGTGACCGGGTTTTCTTAGGTGAGGAGGACCCATGAAGCCACGGTGGCCCAAATAGCCTTCCTGGTACAGACGCTTTTTCCAAGCGGGCGGAAGCCTTGCCAACAAGTGAGAGGGTGCCAGGGTGAGAGGCTCTGAGTATCAGTTTCCTTCGCCCTGGCCTGGAGAGGATTAATTCAACGCTCGCGAAGTGCTTTGCAATTTTAAGCTGTTAGGAATTATTGTTCCATGTAACAGGGACAAAAAAAAAAAAAATAGAGTGCTTGGCTCATGAAAGCTGTAATGTTGGGAGCCTGGGTGCTTTTTTTCCCCAAGATATCTCCGAGAGCTACTTTTTTTTTTTTTTTTAATTAAAAGAAAGAAAGAACGAGAAAGACAAGACATGTGCGTATGTATGAATACACGTAGCACTTGCCGGAAAGTCAGCTGGGCTCGTGGGTGCTTCTGTCGATTCAGCGATGGACTGCGAGAAGCTTTTTCTGAGTGAGTTCCTGAGAGAGGTACCAAGAATCGATCATTCAAATGTGCAGACACTTCCACTGACACGCTAGTAGGATCGAGGGACCAAACGGCTGTGAGGTTGAACACACGTGTAAACACGGACCCCCCTTCCCGCCTCAAAATAACAAAACTAGGCGACTTCCTTCTGCCTCCACGGTGGCAGATTTGCCTAGGGACCTGTTTGCTTTGTTTCCAGGTGTTCTCTGATATTCGAAAGGTTTCCGTTCTCAGGGGACTCTCACTTCTCCTTGCATCTGTATTGACTGAGGACTTACTCTTCCTTTTGTCTGTACCAGTCACCTGTGACTGCTGTAACAAATTACCACACACTTCATGGCTTAAAACAACACAGATGTCTACTGGGTATTTCCCCCAAAGACTTGAAAACTCATATCTGAAAAGATATTTGCACACTGATGTTCATTGCAGCATTATTCACAGTGGCCAGGACATGGAAGCAGCCGAAGTGTCCTACGATAGATGGTTGGCTAAAGAAGCTGTGGTACATATATACAGTGGAATATGACTCAGCCGTAAGAAGAAATGAAATACTGCCATTTGCAACAACATGGACCTCAAAATAAGCCAGATAGAAAAAGTTGAAAACCACATGCTATCACTCATATGTGGGATATAAATCTAAAAGCAACAAACAAATATGACAAACGGAGACTCTTGGACATGGACAATAGACTAAGGGTTATCAGAAGGTGACAGGGGAAGGTAGATGGGATAAAAGGGGTCAAATATGTGGGGACAGAAAGAAATCTAACTATGAGAGGTGAACACACAATGTAAGTATATAAATATATGTGTATATATACCTTACTGTTAAAATGTACAGCTGAAACGTATCAGCTTTTATTAACCAACGTCGCCATACAATTTTTTTTAAATAATAAATAATAAACATAAGGTTAATATAAATGTATATAGGAGCCCAAACTACAGACGCTATCGTCAGTGCTGGTTTTATCCATCAGCACGAAGGAGGAGAGTCAGGTCACTCACTGTCACATGTGCATTTATTACAGGTCAGCTACAGGACTGGTGCTTTCCGTTTCATTGGAGTAGATGAAATTGCCATTTGATGTGATTTGAAGGCACCAGGAAGACTCCTTCCCCTGAAATATTTCCCCCATGCGGCCTAAAACTATTTGGCACTCATCCCAAAATCCCATCCATGAGAGCACTATTTGGGTTGGCTTTACCGGTTAAGAAATGCTTTCCCATAGATGAACTGTCGTGGAAGCAGAGTAGCCTGCCCACTCAGAGGGAAGGTTTTAAAATTTATAGTAGTGATGTCTGCTTCCCACCCTCCCTCTCAGCCATTCATTCGGTGAGAATTAACTCAATGGGATTGAACTCCTCCTAAACCTAGCGAAGATTAGTGGAGGTAGAATGAATGAGATTAGTTTTGTATAAAAGGCCGCGGGGGAGAGAGAAGGAGAAGTAATTTCGACTCTTCTGGAGAGCAGCGAGCCAAGCCAAGAAAAGCAAGTGAGAGAATTTCAGAGGCAGAAGCTGCTTCTGAGGGGCCGACTTCGAAGCTCCAGCACTTCGAGACCGGCGGCATGTGGCATCTTCGGGGGACACTCTCTCCTGAGCACGCCTGCCAGCTTCAGAGCACCCGGCGGTTTCCAAGGTGACTCCCTCTGACTGTCACCCGTGGGGCAGATGAGATACTGTCACTTTCAGATGGACGAGATGGTGTTGGGTAGGAGAGGGAAATGATG
The DNA here is from genome assembly GCA_004027375.1 of Macroglossus sobrinus. NCBI lineage: Eukaryota > Metazoa > Chordata > Mammalia > Chiroptera > Pteropodidae > Macroglossus > Macroglossus sobrinus. Next base: position 18,649 of record PVKZ01004426.1, read on the forward strand.
GAGCCAACATTTGATTTTGGCAAAGTAGAGTGTTTGGAATTCTAATGGCACATGGGCATATTCTCGTTATTTGATATCCATTACACTGTTTGCAGAGAGGACAAGAGGTGACATTGACATCTCACCCCGGAGCACTTCTCCCCCTTTGGCTAGAAAGTGACAGACATCTGCATCTTTTACAGCATGGGACAAGGCCACCTGGCCAGTCCTGGTCTCTCGCTGTGAAAATGGAAAATGGACCTCCAAACTGAGCGAAACTGAGCTCCACGGGCCTTCCCGTAGGTGGAGGAGTTCTAACTTCCCCCAAAAAACGTGAGAGGAAAACCTCGGTTTAAATAGTGAAGTTAAGAATACCGTATAATCATTATTTTGTATAAGTAAACTTTATTAGGTGCTGGGCACCTGACCTACAAACATCTGATATACGAATATACCTGGTATGGGATGGTACAGACAGAACAACGTATACTGTAATTTACGGGCGATTCAAAGGATTTTCAAAGGTCATCTTGAAATAATCATTTTTGATAATTACTCATTGGTTCTTTGTGGGCGGAGTTTATATAGAATGATGTCATTATACGTTATCTGTCTAGACTTGTATGTACCGTGACTTTGCTTCATGCCTGCCTTTTTTATTTGGTTGATCGAGATCTGTTTTATATCTTAAAACCATATTCTCTGTTTTATCTTGTAAAGCCGAGTTTTGCCTTCATTGACTTGAAATTGACAAACCTCAAAATGACCACTGTACAAAGAACCTTTTTTTTTTTCTCGTCTACTTATTAGGGCTCTATTCTCCGTGACTCCAGAGACTGACCACATGGAAGGTACACACACCCTCACGCCCCAACCCCCCCGCCCCGGCCCTTGCCCCACCACTGGGCCCCTCCCTATCTACAGCTGTTTTCTCTTGCACACCTGGTACTTCACACCTAACATCTCCAAGACGAGAATTTGCCTTTCCTCCAGGTGGTCCCTGCCCATCACCGTTTGCCAAGCTGGAAATCTCAGGACGGGCCTTAGAACAGAGCAACGAAACCGGGCTCGGGTCTGGATCCTGGCCCGGCCACTTAGCAGCTGTGTCACCTTAGCTGAGAGCTATTTGATCTCTTTGTGCCTCAGTTGCCTCATATCCCAAATGCGGATACTAATGGTTTTACTTAATGGGTTTCTTGTGAGGGCCCATGAGGTAATGCCTGGGACTGGCACGGGGTGGATGCTTAAAAATGACAGCTACTGCTGTTCTCTTTGCCACCGTCATCAGCCACGGCTCCTTACTCTCCTTCACATCCTACAGCCAAGGCTCAGCTCTGAAATTCATTCCTCAGTGAGTCCTTCCTTGGCCTTGCCAGCCTGAGAAGTGTTGTCCGTTACATAACTAGGGCGACGCTGGCCCACAAAGCCTCGCAGTCTCAGATCCCCACTGAGGTCACCAGCACCGGTGTCTACACCACACCCGTGTCCCGTGCCCTGCCACTCCCTTGTCCGACCCCTCCCCACAAGGGGAATAACCCCGAGTGGAGATCTTTCTTCAGTTCCTGAAATTGGCTGGTCTGCTTACCGTGCAAGGCTTTCCTCTGAAACGCTTTTGCCCCTTGTTCAAGTCTGGACTCTGCGCTGCCCCCTGACCTGGTTAATTCCTTCTCATCCTTCGGTTCTTTTACTCAGTCCCCGGTCCTATTACTCACCGGGCCTGTTACATGCCTTAGTGTCAGGCATCGTTTTTTTTTTTTTTTTTTGGTAACATTTTTCACAGTTGTGGTGATACATTTGTGAGCCTGCTTAATGTCTGTGTCCCGCCCACTAGACCGTAGATCCTCTGTGAGTGCAGGGCTGGTGGCTCTGTGCCCTCAGAACCTAGCATGGTGCCTGGTACTGGTGAAACGAACGAGAGAATGTCCTTCTCCCTCCGTGAGCTCGTGTCTAAGCTCAGTGTATGGCAGAACGTGTTAGAATCCCTCTGTGAATACTTATTGTTGAATGAATGAATGAATGAGAACACCACCAGTTACTGCATGGAGGTAAGTAACTCATTCAAGTTCTTTTGGGTTTGGGGGACCAGCACATTAGTGGTATACAGCTTGTGGCTAAGAAAACTTTTTTTCTTCTTTTTTTTTCTTGACCTCAAGAAACACTGGATGTGTTCAAGGTCCCAGGGGAAGACAGCAGCCACAAGGAGCAAAGTATTAGGTAGGAAACCGAAGCGGCAGTATCCACATGGACACAGGGACACTGTCTGTAATTGGGGGAAGCTGGAAATTTGCGGCTTGCTTTAGGACCTAAGATAACTTTGATTCTGTGCCCGCAGCTTAAAAACTATTGAGTGTGCTGAGGTAGGTGCTCGCATAAAAACTTCCCATGGAATCCGATTTCCTATTGGTAGGGAGGTTGAAGATGCTGGGGAGGAAATTCCCAGGATGGCTTCTAACACACAAAGTATCTTTTCTTGTCTTCACATGGAATACTGTTTTCATAGAGGATCGTACGTGGAGCTCTAACCAGGGATTACAAATGTCGCAGACTGGCGTTTGCTCGGGTATACTGGATACACATTGTATCCACCAAAGAACTGTGAATATTTTTTTTTATTTAGAGAAAAGGAAGCGCGGAGTCCCATGCAGCTTCCAGAAGCGTCGACACGGGAAGAGGCGTGCTTTCCAGCTAAAATAAGCCTTTGCAGCTCGTCCTCATTTTTGCAGAAGCGCAGCTCAGATCTGAGGGAGGGACTTGGATCTCTCCTCCAGGGTGGGGTCCCGGGTCGGCGGCCAAAAAGGCAGCGGGTTCCTCGTCTTCGGGAAACAGTGGAGCTGGGAAAGGCCCGAGGCGGCGCTTTGCGAGACCAGCGACCAGAACAGGAGGGGCCGTTTCGTAGGGAGGCGGCGGCGAGCGCGGGGTCGCCCTCCCGGCAGGACGACCCCTCGGCCCCGGAACAAAGCCCCGCGGGCGGCCCGCCACCAGGGGGTCCCCGACGCGACAGGCAAGCGACGCCTCTCCCCGGACGGGTATGGTTGAGGGGAAGCGCGTGACGTGCGTTAGTCGGGCGCGAGGTGTCAGTCGCAGCAACGGTAACGGAGGAGCCCGAGCAGCCAGCGCCTGGTGCGGTGATGCGCACGCGGGCCGCCGCCGGCCGCGCCAGTGCGCCTGCGTGCGATGCCCTACCCCGACCCCTGCCGCCGCGCACGTAGCCACGCCCACCGCGCGCCCTGCCCCCCCGACGCCGCGCACAGCCCCGCCCCGCCCCCGGCCGCCGCGCGCACAGCCTCGCCCCGCCCCGCGCGCAGCCACGCCCCGCCCCCAGACGCCGCGCGCACAGCCTCGCCCCGCCCCGCGCGCAGCCGCGCCCCGCCCCCAGACGCCGCGCACAGCCACGCCCCGCCCCCAGACGCCGCGCGCACAGCCCCGCCCCCGGCCGCCGCGCGCGGGGCCGCGCCTCCTCATGGCGGCCGTCGCAGTGTGTGGTATTTAGCGGGCGCGCGCGGCGGGCTCGAGGACGCGCGGAGCGGCGGCGGCGGCGGCGGCCACGGGGGGAGCCGGGCGGCCGTTGCGGGGCGCGCGCTCGAGCGGCGGCGGCGGCGGCGGCCCAGGGTGTCCCGTCGGTGCCGGCGCGGGGAAGAGGCGGCGGCGCTGCCCGCGGGGGCGGGGGCCGGCGGCGGCGACGGAGCGCGTGTGAGCCGGGACCGGGGTCCGAGGCGCGCTCTCCGCCCACAGGTAAGTGGGGCCCGGCCTGGAGGGAGGAGCCGGCGCGAGGGGCGCCCGGGAGGAGGACGCGCAGGCCGGGGCCGCGGCGGCGGCGGCGGCGGCGGGCAGGGCCGGGCGCGGGGTGCGCGGGGTGCGCGGGGTGCGCGGGGCGCAGGGCGCGGGCGGCCCCCGGCCCGGCGCCTTTGTCTGGGCCCGAGCGGGGCCGCCGGGCCGAGCGCCGCCCCCCGCCCCTCCCCCGGCCGGGCCCGGCCCTGCCCGCCGCCGCCGCCGTCACGGGCCCCCGCCGGCCCTCGCCCCCGGGCCCGGGCCCGGGCCGCCGCGCGCCCGGGAGGCGGGCCCGGCCGGGGGAGGCGCCCCGCGCCCCCGGCGCCCCGGCGCCGGCCTTTGTTGTGCAGGGTCCCGGGCGGTGCGGCCAACATGGCGGAGGTCAGCTGAGTGCGGGCCGCGGCCGGCCCTGCGCGCCGCCCCCGCCGTCCCCTGCCGTCCCCCGCCGTCCCCTGCCGTCCCCTCCGCTCCCCGCCCCGGGCCCGGGCCGCGTCCCCCGGCCCCGGCCCCGGCCCGCAGCCCGCAGCCCGCAGCCCGCAGCCCGCATTGTGCGGTGGGGACCCGGCAGCCTCCTCCCTTGTTTGTGTCGTTGGAGAGGAGATCGCGCCAGCCGCTTGCCGGGGAGGCTCCAGCGTGCGATCGCAAGAAGCCCCCCGGTTTTCCTAGGCTCCATTAGTCCGGTCCTGTGGAGGGCGGGGGGGGGTCCTCTCTCGGCTCTCCAGATCTGTAACTTAGAGGGATGTGGATAACGTGGGCCGCAGAGTTGCGTAGATGTTTCGTTTTCCGGCCCTGGAAAGGTGAGGACGTGTTTGCTCTGACACCCCCGAGAGAAATGCGCTCCGTGCGTTCGGAAAATCCGATCGCGGGGCCGATCTGTCAGAGTCCTCGCGGCCGCGGGGGGCACGGGCGTGGGACAGCCGCCCGGGTTCTACCGGCTCCCGGCGGTCGAACCTTTTATTTACCTCTGCTTGATAAGCGGCTGTCAAGGGTAAATTGTTACCTCTTCTCGGCAGCTGGATGTCCGGAGCGCAGACTCTGTAGCCCGCCCCGGTTCCAACCCTGCCCCACCGGTTTGTGACCTTGGGCGAAATACTTAAGCCTCTCTGCTTCATTTTCCTTATCTGCAAAATGGGTGTCGTGACGGTACCGACTTCATGGGATTGTTGGAATGGATGAGCTCAGAGGAGAAGGGCTTAGAGCAGTGACAGGCCCCTGGTAACCGCGCAGTCAGTGTTTGCTGCCGGGGCTGTTGTGATTTGGTTACCAAACTTAGGAGGTTATCTTGGCATGAAGGATACGTTGGAAGCGCATCGGCTAGGATTAGTGCAAACACATTATAACATCGTCAGCGCTTGGGTTTCTCTTTCAGTGCATTCCGTTGTTGCAAATGAAAAGGAGAGGTTTAGATGATACATCAGGCAGGTGTTTTGAGACGGTGGCATTTGGAAGTTTTTCTAGTCAGGGGTTTGGATAGGTCTTATGTGGTCTGGAATGTAAAAAGTCACATTGGTTAAAACGAGGTCTCCTTTGAGCACTTTGACGTTCATGGATCAGTTTGCTTCCAAGGACCGGAGTTAACTGCCTTGGAAAGTGGGACAGTGAGTCCCTTGGAGTGTTAGGTGTCTCTGTTGTCACCGTCTCTTAGACGTTACTGAAGAGCGGAGTGTAGGGATAAATGGAATGGCCTGGTAATTTTATCAGGGAGCTATTGGCTCAAATTGTGGAGGAAGAGGGTGTCGGTTAGCTGTTTGGAGAACTTCCCGATATGTAGATTTTGAAGACTTAAAGTGGATTATACAAATTGTATAATTTTTCATTCTGGAGGTTGAAGATATATATAGACTTTGTGATCAGGAGTGGTTAAAGTCTGCTTTGCCAGATATTTCCTTTAGATATATCAGAGAATGGGTCTAAATGACCCCTCTTGGCACCTTTCCAGCATAACTTAGCAACATTTAATAATATCTTAAACTGAAGTACAGGGCATTAAAGTTCTATAAAGAAATGGAACTTTCAGGTTAAGTATTCCACAGACAAATTCAGAAGCATTTATTTCAATTTAGCTTTATATCTTTTCCTGCTAAGCTTTGGGAAATTCTTGTAAAACAGCTATAGAGCAATACTTTTTAATACCTGTAATTAAGGAGACTGTCAGAATCAGGCTAAAATTAATTGGCGTTCCAAGGGACTATCTAGCTAGGGCCCCGTAATTTGAAGGCGAGGACGTTATTTTCGGTGTTTTGAGAGCAGGTCTTACATAATGAGGGTAACACAGTTTACTAATTTTGCAAAGGGACCACTTATATTTTAAAGCACTTGATTTACTCAGTTTCTAAAGATTGGAGGTTGTTTCCCTTAAAGAGATCTGTAACAGACTTTCGATTATAATGGGTTTTCTGTACACCCGTGTAGAATGTTTAAATTCTGGATATTTTTGGTATAGACCTCTCTACAAACATAATTAATGTATGAAAACCTCAGACTCCCTATCCCTCTTCTCCCTCCAGAAAACACAACTGGGGGTAACTTTTTCCTGTTTATAATGTTTCCTTAATGGTTTCTTTTCAATAGAGCCATTTTTCTAACGTGCTTTTCCGTGGATGTGGTCCCTGCAGCACGGGCTGCGGAGGGCCGGGGTCGTGGCTTTCATTCCTCCGTCCTCGGCGCCCAGTCCGCGATGCGTGCCCGTCTCCTGCCCAGCTGCCCTCTGATGCTGACCGTGCTCAGATCTCTTGGCTGCAGTTGAGACTCAGTAAGTCTCGCCCGCAGGTCATTGTTTCGAGCAGTTTTCGGTTCCCAGCAGCATGGAAAGGAAGGTGCTGGGTGATCCTGTGCTCGCACACGGCCTTCCGTCATCAGCATCCCCCGAGCGGAACAGTGTTTAGAAGGAGGCCGCTGCGTGGCCACGTGATCGCCCAGCGCCCGCGGTGGACGTCATGGTTCGCTCTTGGGTTGCATGGTATGAGTTTTGACAAGTGTATGATGATATGTATCCACTTTCATGTATCAGGGCACTTCACATTTAGGGGTTCGGCCAGAACCTTTGTCGTTTCCAACAGGGCGTCCAAGGCTTTTCACCCTCCACCTCCAGTTAGTCATCAAACCCCAGTGTCTGCTTAGCTCAAGCCTGGCGTGGCTTCTCTCTCATTTTCACGTTTCCAGGCAGTTTTTCTCTTCTGCCTTCTAAGTGGCCTGCCTGCTTTTGGTCTGTGTCGTGCCTTCCGTTCTTCCTGCTGCCATTTAGGGGAGCTTTCTAATGTGGGGGACTTACAGGGCCATCCGTATAAAGTTCCTTGATATGGATAGTCAGTACACGGTGTCCCTTGAGCTGGCTCTGTAGCTACTCGCCTGCCGTTTTCCACTGCGTGCGTGTGTGTGCGTGTGTGTGTGCGTGTGCGCAGGTGCCCCTACGCGTCGTGTTTTCTCCCCACTAAACTCTGATCCCGGCCCGACATCCCTTGGCCGAGATGCCCCTGCTGGACTCCCCCCGGATTCGAGTGTCATCTCCTGTGTTCCGTAGCACTCTCTGCCAGGCCCCACGGTAATGGGTATCCCCCGGACTGTAATGTATCCGCACGCCTGCCCCCGCCCCTCCCCCACCCTCACCCCACAGACTGCAGCCCTGTGGGAACTTTGTTGTGATCGCCTCTAGAGCTCAGCATTTTTCTGGTACATAGTTGGTGCTCAGCATACCCGTGTACCGAATGACCGACATGGACACCCTCACACCATCCTTATGTGCTTCTCCGGCCTCGTCCTCCAGTTCTCCGACCTACTCAAACCGAATTCCTTTTGTTCCTGTTCTTTAACATCTCTGTGCCTTTGCTCGTGACCTTTGAATCTCAGTGTCTTACCTGTGCTCCTCAGGGCAGATTACTGAACTTCTCCAGGCCCTGTTCCATTAGCCTGCGACCATTTATTAAGTATGTTGACCCCCTCCCCCGGCCCACCCCCAGTGCCCTCTGGCTAGAGTGAGTATAGTTAGGTGGCCCAGAGCACAGGCTCTGAAGCGTTAACCTGGATGTGTCTCTTGGCTCACTCGTTATTAGCGGCTGGGACGCTGCCTGCTTTTGCATCTGAAAGCACATCGCCTAACTCAGAGTGCTTCAATAATGAAATAGTTCATTTCTGTAAATAGTGCCACTTATATTCTCCTGAAGGAAGTGAAATCACTCAGAATTGTGATGTGTGCTGTAAAGGGGTCAAGAGCGCTGAGGTAAAGAATAGAGGGGGGTAGCCCTGGGACCTGCTGTCAGAAGCGGTGACACTTAAGCTGTGATAAAGGGATCAGGATCCTGGAACGGGAAAGGGAGGGCAGCTCCCGTTGAAGGAGCAGGTCAAGGCCCCAGGAATGAGTGTGCCCTTTCTAGGAATTAGAGGAGAGGGTTGCAGGAGCAGAGGGCTGGGGGAGGAGACGGGGAGGGGTCTGATCCTGCAGAGTCATAATGAGTTTCATTTTAAAGATACTGAGAAACCATCAGAAAGTTCTTATTAAAGGAGTAAGATAATCCACTTTGAACTTTTAAGATTGCTTTAGCTCTTTGGAGAGTTGATCGGTTTGAATTGATCTCTTTGATCAGGCAGGAAGCTGAGTGTGGCCTGGGTTAAGGTGGTGGCAGTGAGGATGAAGAGAAAGAAGTAGGTGGATTTGAGATGGATTTGGAGCCAGCGTGAACAGGACTTGCTGCTGGGGTAGGTACGCGAGGCGAGGGAGGGAAGGAGTTCCAGGGCTCCTGGCTTGAGCAGACGTGGCTGGTGGTGCCATTTCCCAACATGCGAAAGGCCCGATGGGCATGGGACAGAGGGGGCATGGTAAAATTCAAAGTCCCGTGTGTTGCATGCGAGGTGTCTTAAGAGCCGTGCAAACTGATCAGTGAGGTAGAAGGGGAATGCGGGAGCTGGTGTCACAGAAGCCACAGGAAATATACTGGAGCGTGTTTGGAAGTTGTAGGGAATGAAGCCGTAGAGAGGAGGGAGAGAGTGATGGGCGTGAAGTCTTGAGACGGTGAGGGGACAGTGGGGACAGTGAGGAGCGTAGGCCGCGGCTTCCATTCTAACAGGCGGGGAGGAGGTGGCAAGGCAGCATTCGACGGCTTCCGCTGGCCTGGGCAGAGGCGTCAGTGGACATATTTATAGAGAGTGAACACGCCGCTGGGGCAGGTGAAGGATGCAGCAGGGGGAGACAGCGTTGATGAACAGCCGAGGGGAAGAGAGGCGCGGAATGCCGGCCTTGATGCCCCGTCCTGTTGTTCCCAAGAGATTCTGCGAGGCCCTCTAGAACAATAGGATGATTAATTTTGCTCTGTATACTATTTTTGTTGCAGTATGGCGTAAGTATGTGCAGAACAGTGCTCAGACTGTAAGTGTCCAGCTTACTGAGTTTTCACAGAGAGAACACGTTCATTCACAGCTCCCAGATCAAGAAACAAGAACCTTACCAGAACCGGAACCCCGCTCCTTTCTCCTTATCATTGCCTCCCACCCACCGCCTCTTGACTCGAACGCAGCACATTGATTTGGCCTTGGTTTTGAACTTCATGGGAACGGAACAGTATAGTAGGTCTTGCACTTGTCTTTGTGTCCCAGTAATTTTACTTTTTTTTTTTTGGAACCTTCAGGAACTCTAGGCTGAATGATACAGGCAAGCTGATCCATTCGGGGTCAGTTCAGTCTTAGGCTTGAGCCGCAGTGGCCAGAATGATACTGGCAAAGACCTTCCATTAGCTTTGAGGTTGGCCAGGCGAGCTGAACTTACTCGGTGGCTTTGTTTGTTTTAATTCGCTTTGTTTCAGACTGCAAGGGAAAGGCTTTGGGGGCACGAGGAAGGAACTAGAAAGAGGAGGCTGGATGAGAAAACTTTGGAGAACTCATCTATAGAAAGCAGATGTTGTCAGGGAGAAATATTTTCTTAAAAAAACATAAGAATTTAATGCCAGTGTTGAATTTTATAGGAAATATATTATGTGCCATTCTTGCTGTAGTTACTGCCATGTTGACAAGCTTGGCCAGTGATGGTGAGATGAAGCGTATGTATACGAGCTTCGTTGCGAAGACTGTCTTGGTTTAGCTCATTGTTAAAAACTTCTTGCTTTTTACCCCTCTTTGTGTTTTACCTTTTACTCCTTTGAATTCTGCTCAAGTTCCAGCTTTTGGGGTTGCTGCGAAGGACCCTGGTTTAGCTTCATTAGGGACAACGCTGGATGTCTTGTCAGTTCAGAGAGCTGTCAGTTAATTTCTATGGAGTGTGCTCTTTTGATTTTGTTTGGAGAGGTGATCCGATAAATTTTATTTTAGCTTATAATTAACTTTAAGGCGCTAAATTTAAGTTTTTTTAAAAAATAAGTATCAATCAAAATGTGTGTATGTATACATACTTGGGATTTTTAAATGTGAATAGGCTGTTTTAAAAATACTTTTTCCCTGTAAGTATCCATTTATTTGAAGCTTTTAAAGAAAAAAAGAGTCAAAACAGCATACAAAAATAACTTGATTTCTCAGTGTTTCAATTTGTGTCTTAAGTCACCAGCAGTTCAGTAGAAGGCACCGATATTTTAAAATTTATTCTTTTATTACCCAGATAGCATACATGTTGCATGGGACATTTGAGAAACGCACACAGAGATGTACCCTCGCCTCCCCCAGGCTCACTCATAATCTGATAACTGGGCAGGGACCAGGGTCTCGCTCCTGGTCTCTGTGTGTGTCTCACCTTTTTTGAATCAGCATCGATTTTACTTAAATAAACGCTTGTGGGTATTTTCCCATTAAAGGATTAGCACGTCAGAACTGTACCGGTTCGAGCTGTGTCATTCCAGATGATGGAGTTGGTGCTTCTGGTCTGTGTATCTTGCCTGATATTTGGTGTGCCTGTCGGTCCGCGGTCCATCTCTGGGATCTGTGTTCTGTTCTGTGACCTCCCTCTCCCTGTCTCTAACCGCTCCCCTGAGGTCTTTGAACCCCGTTCTGCAGTTTGGATGTCCTGCCGTCTTCTCCGCCCCATCGCGTGGGACCTGCGTGCATACGTACACGCAGACCGATGTGTAAGTTACTGTTTCATCTGCACTGTTGGGTTCGTGTTTGTATGTTTGTCCCTGTGGTTAATACTGTTTTCTCTTCTGTTTCGTCTTCTCTGTGCTCACCGCTCACGCTACCCCACCCCCTTGCCACTCGATTAAACGTCCAAGTCGCTCGGATGCCCCACGTTGCCTTCTTCCCCTAGTGCACAGTTGTCGTCCTCGTCCTCGGCGGGTTGTCTTCTGGTTGCTGTAGCCCCCGTGTCCTCCCCCGTGGCCCACTCCCCTGTCTTTGAGAGCTCGTCCGGAAGCCTCCTGAGAGCATGGCCGGGGAAGGGACGTTTGGAGACCTCGCATCATCATTCTGCCCTCTCGGCGCTTCTGGGATGATTTGGGCATAGAGTTCTAGAATGGGGATCCTTTTCTTTGGGGATGTTAAGAAGCGTTGCTCTTTTGCATCTAGCTTTGGATGTTACTGTTCAAAAGTCCAAAGTTCTTTTGCTTTCCGATTTATGTATTCATCCAATGGATATTTATGGAGCCTGTCTGGATATACATCATCGAACCAGACAAAAATTCTTGCCTTCCAGGTTGGGGTGGGTGGGTGAGGATCTACAACGAACAGGATAAATCAGTCCATTGTACAGCTTGTTAGGAAGTAATACGTTCTACGGGAGAACGTTGAGTAGAAACGGAGGAGGGAAAGAGGGGTGGAATGGGCAAGGATTGGGGGTGCAGAGTGGAAGCGGCAGTGGCCAGAGTGCTGGTCGGTGTTTTAACAGAGGGGTGGGGCGGGGCGGGCCTCCCTGAGAAACTAACTTACGGGAAAGGAAAAAAACGTTTCAGAGCAGAGGCCCAAAGGAGCACCCTAGCCCTCTGGAACAGGAGGCTAGTGGGGGGGGGGCAGGGGCCGGAAGTGGGGGATGAGAGCGAGTAAAGGGAGCACGCCGCCAGAGGACTTGACGGGATCTGAGACCAGCTCTAACCGGAGTTTTCTGGTCGCTGTGCTCAGAACAGTGGGGTGGGGGTGGAGGTGGAGGTGGGAAGCGGGTGGGCGGGGAGACTGGCCAGAGGGTGTTGGATGATCCAGGTGAGGCCTCACGGTGGCTGGGGGTGTGAGGAGTGGCTGGATTCCGGATGTTTTCAGAGGAGGCACAGTGAGGGTTCCTGGCTGTGTAGACCGGAGGTGTGAGAAGCAGCCTCGAGGGTGACTTCAAGGCTTTTGAAGCAGGTGGCGGGCAGGATGGCGTTGCCATCGGGCGGGGAGAAGGTGAGGAGTTCAGCCTCGCCCCCCATCTGCCCCTGAGCGTACCTCGGAGTAGCCAAATGTACAAATCTGGGCTTTCAGACGAATCTAGAGAAGTCTTTTGTTTGTTGGAATTTAAAATTATGGAATTTAAAATTACAAGACCGATGAGGTCGCTGAAGTGAAGAAAGTGGCCCGTGGACACTCTCAGGTGGAAGACGTGGGGGAAGGAGCAGGAACCGCCCGGAAGCGGGGACGAGCGCGTTGGGGGCGGGGGTGGCGGCCGCGGGGCCCTTCGGGGCGAGCGCGGCGCAGGTGGCGGAGCGGCGCGGTCCCCCGTGACGCATCTCCCCGGCGTGAGTGCTTCGTGAACGCCGCGTCGTCATCTGGCGCCGCTTCACCAGAGGCATCATTTCGGGGTGAGCTCCCCGCTGCGGTTCCCTGCGGCCGCGGTGATCAGGGCCCCGGGGGCCGCTCGGAGCCGCGTGACGCTGCGCGGGCGCCCGGCCTTCAGTCACCCGCCCACATGCTTTCCCACGCTCCAGAGTCTGGCGATACTGTTTGTAGACTATTCGACAAGAAAATAAAACATTTTAATTATTGTAGAAAAATTTGGACCCCTCCCCCTGCCATAAAAATAGAATCTTGGAGGGAAATTAGAGAATGAGTTAATTCATGGGGTGTATCCTTTGAAATCGGTAAAAGTTCGGGGTTAGAGTTTCACATGTAATGTTTATGAAGACACACATGATGGCCGTTTCCGTGGGATATAGTTTAACCTGTGATGATTTTACGTCCTGAGAGAATGTAAACCGCAGCGTAATGCACAGTTGTGTTCACACTTGCACACAGAACTAAGTGACTGGTGTTCGGAAGCGTCTGCTGGACACTGGTGTGACACTTGGTCACACTGCGGTGATCGTGTTGTACTATGACTGACATGTCTTCAGTAATCTGAAGTGCGTCTTCTTAATTCTGTTATCTGCTGATGTGTGCTATGAAATAAAATGCTTGAGAAAGCCTCTTGACCCTCTTTTACTCTTATTTCTTTGTTCTTACCTCTTTGTGACACTTCGATTTAGTGTCTAATGGTGTGATGGCAAGCCCACACTGTCACAGTCTCCCACCTTTGATACCAAAACAAAACAAACCCAACTTCAAGCAACTGCTTGCTATGACTAAAGGTTTGATTTAAATGATTTAGGGAAATTTTAAACCTTTTGGTCCATATTAACATTGAAAAGCGATGTCGGATGCTGAGTTAAATATTCTGTACCACACTGAGGAGGAGATGGTGCTTTACTGTGTTTTATTTGTAAGACCTGGAGATCGAGGGACAAAGCAGACAGTGATTCTGCTCTTGTTACGTCTGAAATTTTGCGATCTTTAATGTTCTCATCTGCAAAATGGGGAGATAACTGACTTCATGAGACTTGAGGGAAGCGTGTGTGCGAAGGTGCTGGCACACTGCCTCACAGGTTGGGAGGTGCCCAGTGTAGCTTTCTGCCCAGCACGCTGATTTTTATCAGATTTCAGACAATTCCACATCGAGGTTATGAAAATAACATGGAGGGTTAAAACAGCAGTTTTCAGTACAATCCTGTGTGATCGGGGTCTGGTTATTCAGTGGTTCATTGCAATCAGGGTCCCTAGGATGGCTCTGTGAGCATCGCTCAGTGAGTTTGTTGTTCGTAACGTACGCAGCGGTCCCACGTACTGGCCCTCACTCAATGTCCAGAACACCTGTTGTCGGTTTTCTCATGTCACCAGTGAGAAAGTTGAGACTTGGGATATTGTAATTTTATACCGTATCAAAAATAGTGTCAAAGTAGAAATTCAGATTTGAACTTCTGATTCCAACCAAATTCACTGTTCTTTTTACTAGCTATAGGTGCACGTCTCGAGGTTATCGGTAACATGTTACTAAAAAGTGACATTACTGTCTGGGAATTGATGGGTTGATGACATTCTGATGGCACAACCTTCTGAAAACTAGAGAACTGGTATGGAAGTACATCGAATTTTTTAAGGTTATGCTTATGCTGATAAAATGATGTATTTTACCACAGTGTTACTATTTTTAAATGAGCTTTAGTTTTTAGAGAAGTTATAGATTCACAGAAAGATTGAACAGAAGGTACAGAGATTTCCTGTATTTACCCTGCCCCCCCATTCACAGTCTCCCCATTATCAGCCTGCCCTCCCAGCAGAGGGTGCATTTATTATAATCGATGCGCCTCCCTTGATACGTCACTGTCACCCAGAGTCCGTGGTTTACACCGATCGTTCACTCTTGGTGTTGTCCATTATGAATTCTGACAAACGTACGATGACATGGACCCACCGTTATAATATACAGAACAGTTTCCCCACCCTAAGAATCCTTCGTCATCTACTTATCCTTCCTACCCGCACTGACCCCTGGCAGACACTGAACTCCACGGTTCTGCCTTTTCCAGAACGTTATCTAATCGGAATCGTACAGTGTGCACCCTTTCCAGACGGGCTTCTCTGAATGACTGATGTGCGTTTAAGGTTCCTCCTCGTCTTTTCGTGGCTTGATAGATTGATTCTTTTGAGCTCTGCTTAACAATCCATGGTCTGGATGGACCAACAGTTTATCCACTGACCTGCTAAAGGACACCTGGCGTGCGGCCACGTGTAGGCAGTCGTGAGTCAGCTGCTGTCAACATCCGTGTGCGGGTTTGTGTGCGGACGTACGTTTTTAGCTCCCTTGGGTGAGTCCTGAGGAGCGTGACTGCTGCATCTCGCGGTGTGAGCGTAACATTTCGTTTTGGGAGAAGCTGCCAGGCCGCCTTCCTCAGTGGCTGCACGGTTCCGCGGCCCGCCAGCAGTGGACGAGACTTCCTGTGGCTCCGCATGCCCCCCGGCCGTTGGTGGTGTCAGCGTGCTGGCTGCTGGCCGTGCTCGTAGGGGGCTGGTGGTATCCCGTGTCGTCTCAACTCATTTCCCCGATGCCATGTGATGGAGCAGGTTTTCATGCGCGCATGTGCACCTGTGTGTCCTCTTCGGCGAGGTGTCTGTTAAGGGCGTCGGCCCATTTTTAAATCCGATTTTCTTATTGTTGAGTTGTAAGAGTTCGCTGTACATTTTGGAGCATAGTCCTTTATCATCAGATAGGTCTTCAGCCAACGTTTTCTCCCAAGCTGTAATTTGTCTTATCATTCTCTCGACAGTGTCTTTTGCTGAACAGACCTTTTAAATGTTGATCAAGCCCAGCTTACCCGTGGTTCTTGCCCGGTTCGCGTCTTCGGCGGTGTTTCTAGACGTCGTTGCCAAACCCAAGGACGTCCCGATTGTCTCCTGTGTCATCTTCTAGGAATTTCATAGTTTTACATTTTACATTTTGGTCTGTGATCCACTTTGAATTAATTTTTGTGAACGTGTTAAGATCTGGGTCTCGATTCATGTAGCTTTTCTGTTTGCAAACCATGGCCTGACCTTACCTCACCTCTTAGGTTCCACGTGGTCATCTGTACCATTTGTTACTACTTTCTTACCAAATGATTTTTAAATTATTTCACAGTTATTTGCAACTGACCAGGATTTATATTTACATTCCGATATGGAATTGTGATGCCTTCAGTGTAGTGTTAGTTCTGGATTTAGATGGAGTCACTCCTGACTGGCCTTCATCCTTTTACAACAAGATCACCAGTTCTGAATTACTTATTTTCATTCATCACTTGATTTGATTACTTTATCAAGGAGTTTTCTTAAGGGTTCATAGATTTCATATTCTTTGAGTTCTTGCATATTTAAACATGTCTGCCTCTTGCCTTTTCAAAAAAATGTTTTTCTGATTACAGAAATGATACAAGTTGCTTATAAGAATATAATAAAGCATAGTTGATTCTACTATCGGTGCATGTGTGAGTTTTTGGATATCTTCTTAAATCCCCATCTTCCCCTGACTTCTGAGATACGGCCCTTTCCCAGTGCTCTCTCACCTTTGCTTTGCTTCTCAGTTCTTTGGACTGTAGCTACTTAGCATGGGCCTCCGCCGGGGACATTGGTCCTACCTGGGAGCTGCTTAAAGATGCAGACGCTCAGGGACAGCTTCAGGCTGGTTCTGATTCTAAATCTGGTTCTGCATTTTAACAAGATCGCTAGGTGATTCGTAAGCGCAGTGAAGTTTGAGAAGTGTTGCCTTCTGGGGGCTCCTACCTTTTCCTTTAAGGAACCCTGAAATCTTTAGTGTTGGGCGGTTAACTCTTAGTCTCCAGTCTTAGCTCTTTTGTATATCAGCTCCTTTTTTTTGAATAGACATCCCACAAGCATCTCCTACTTTGCATCTCATTTATTATATTTCAGTGTCTAGTGCCTAATAGGTTCTGATGAAGTATATGCTGCTGCTTTTTTTTTTTTAAACCAGAGGTGGAACCCTCAAAATACAGTGATTCAGGCATTAAAAAAAAAAAAAAAGCAAATGTACTTTGCTTTACACGTTTGAGGTAGGGAGTGCATTTTTCTCTTCATTTATGTGTCATCACCTTCGTTCAGACGAGACCTGTCTTCAGAGCCTTCTGTCCTGGGGCGGGGGCTTCCCCACTCCGGACGCTCAGTCTGACGAGGCCGGTGACTCTTCATAGCTACAGAGTTTTCAGAACTACCCTGAGGAAAAGGAAGGGTGCTTTTAGGGAAATACGCACAATTCAAAAAACTTTTCTTATTACTTTGTTACACTTCTGGAAACTAGAAATAAGTCGCTTAACTTTTTTCTTCCTGTTTTATAATGAGGTTTGACTTTTAACTTTTCATGTTTTGAGGTGCCGGATTTTTAATGAGACCTTCTAAATTTTAATTTTGTCTGTGTAGAAAAGAAATTTTAAAATAGAAGCATTTTTTCTTTTTTACAAACTAACATTTTCTGCACATCTATTACAATGTCATATGTAGAAAGTACCTTTTTCTGCAAAAAGGAGTTGAGGAAAGGAGAAAGCCCTTAAATGTTTGGAATGAAGTAGTTTAACCCAGTGATTTCTGATACAGAGCAAATTTATAATCTGAGCCTCTATTTTTTATGTTACAGCTAATAGTAATTTCTAAGAATAGTTTTTGCAGAAGTAAAAGGGGTAACAATATTTGCATCTTACCTTTTTTCTAAATGAAGAAGGCAAATTTTACTTATTATTTTGACTTGAGGTTTTGCAGTCAGATTAATTTTTATAAACCAGTGTCTTAATTTCCCCCCTTGAAGGACATACAGCTAAAAATAACCAGTATCCTTCCACCCGGATAACTGGTCTTTGTCTGGTGCGTACATAGTCTTCCGCGTTTCTCAGCCCAGCCCGCCCACCCCCGCCCACCGGGTACTTCCCATGTACGTTCTGTTTATAACTTGCTCAGTGATACATTGTGGTCCATTTTCCACTTCTGTTTCTCCATTTTCAACTTTCATTTTGCAAGTAACTATGAGCCTGCTGCCATAGCTGTAAACATTTTCACAGGTCCGGGGGCAGGGGTTAGGATGGCACATCTTCGAGGTGTGGGGCATGTGTCATGGGGCCTGCCGTAGTGACATTTGCAAACTGGAAGAAAATGGTAAGCTCAGCATCGTTATGTATTAGAGTAGCCAGGCGTGTGATGAGGACGCATCAGAGAAATTCCTCACCTGCCATTTAATAAAAGGAGACAGGTCCCCATCCGAAACTGAGAGTAAAAGTTGTCCACCTGCTTCTGTGTGTCAGCGTGCCTAACAGTGGTTGAGCGCTCTGCAATTGTCAGTACAACATTAAAGGCTGACTCTAAAGTGTCTGTATTTAGATTAAAATCTCTGCAAACTTTCTACTAAGCTGGGCTCAATGTAGTCTTTAGACAGAATAGGTAATTAGTGCACTCTTGGAAAATTTTGGATGTTTGCTTTTTTGGATTCTGTGGGCTTGGTTTAGTGTTTCCAGCTCTCTGTGAAATCAGTGTAGCTAAGTATTACATCTAGTTGAGAAATTCTGTTAAGGTTTATTGTACTAAAAGTTAGTTAAATGACAGTTGGTCTTTGGCAGACATGATCGGTCACCTTCACAAGCTACACTTAAATGCGTCTTAGAGTGTGGGTCTGGGACCCACTGGTTCTAGGTCTCTTAAGGTTGGTGACCCCAGGCAGGGGACCTTTGGAGGTCTCAGGTGAGTCCTTCCATATTCAGGAACGTGTGTCACCTGTGACATATGTAAGTCACCCACCTCCCTTAATCTCAGCAGAAGCCACGTGAGGCTGGAAATGTCCCGGTTTCATAGCTGAGCGGCCGCGAGGGCCGGGTGCGGGGCCGGGTCCCACGACTGCAGGACACTTGGGCTTGGCTGAGGAGTTTGTCCCTGGCTCAGTGGTTTTCAGATGGCGCCGTAAGGCTCTCTGCAGGCCCTTCCGCAGTTTGGGGGAAAATGATCCTTTTTTTTTTTTTTTTTTTGGCACGAGGGATCAGTAATCCCCTTGTTTTACACATTTGGGTTCCGTCTTAATTCTGTTTCAGCGCCTAAAACATTTGAAGCGCCTGCCCTGGAAACCTGACCCCTATCCGGAATGAATATGTATTAGACACTTAAGAACACGGCTAGTAATCGTTTCTTTCTTTCTACTCCTAATGATGTTTCATGTCGCCTAATGGTAAGATAAGGTGAGGTGGCTGAACACGCTATTGAGAGAATTGAAGAAAGGGATTCGAGTTAGAATTTGATGCCGAAAGTGGGTAATCTACAATTTTCGGCCCAGGGCTCACGCCCACTCGGCCCGGGCCGCCTTTGCAGGCGGCGCT
Organism: Macroglossus sobrinus; assembly: GCA_004027375.1. Classification (NCBI taxonomy): domain Eukaryota; kingdom Metazoa; phylum Chordata; class Mammalia; order Chiroptera; family Pteropodidae; genus Macroglossus; species Macroglossus sobrinus. The sequence continues at coordinate 37,425 of PVKZ01004426.1, forward strand.
CAGCGGGCTGTGACGACGGGCCGCACCTGGACGGGCCGCACCTGAACGCGCCGGCTGACCCAGTGCGAATCGGAGGCCCGGGCCTTGACCGGGGCAAGGGTGATGCTTGTTCCAAATGCAAACGAGCTGCCCTGCTGAATGAGGCCATGGAGGCCGGCTTTCCCGGCGTGGGAAGACAGGACGCACAGTCTCAGTTCGGGGGTGGAAGTGGGAGCTCGTACGGCTCCGCGTCCCCCGCTCGCCCTGCGGCCCTCTGGCGGGGGCGGAGGGGTTTTAAGGCGGTGCCGAGGGTGGACATGGGGACGTGAGGGCGGTCGGAGCAGCACTGACGGTGAGCCCCGTGAACAGTTATCACAGTTACCGAAGGAAGCGAGGAGAGTGCTCTCTCTCCAGAAGCAGTGGGGAGCGTCACCGGGAGACGGCTGGGCGCTGCAGATAAGGGCGCTGGTCCGGCCACGGATCCCAGAGACTCTGTAGCGCCGAGGGCGCAGCCCCACGAAACTGCCGACATCCGAGAACGGTGGCCCCCAAGACGCCCTGTTTCCACCCGAATGTGAGCGGGGGGAGTGCTGGGCGGTGAGCGCATCTGCCCGCCGGGGTCCGCGTCGCTCGGGGGCGCCCTGTGCCGGGCGGGGGCGGGGCCGGGACAGGGCGTGGCCCGGGCTGTGGGCGGGGCTTGAGGACACGCCCCCTCCGCCCCAGGGCGGGGTGGGGGAGCCTGCGGCAGGGGCAGGGCGGGCCGCGCTCCCGGGCGGGGCCGCTTTCCCAGCCGCGCCCGGCCCCGCCGCCCTGGGCCTCAGATGGCTCTTTTCTTTTGGGGGGGGGGGGCGCTGCAGAGCCGGGGCCCCCCCCCCAGAGCGCCGCCGCCTCCAGGCTCCCCGCGGGGCGCCTCCGCCCCGTCCTTCCCCGGCTGGCCGGAGCCTCGCCCGTGAGGCTGGGGGCGGCGGACGGCGGAGACGCGGGGAGCTGTAGGGCCCCCGCAGGCCGGCCCCGCGATGGCGCCCCTGCTCGGACACGCAGTCGCGTCTGGGCCCCGGGAGGTGGGGGCCACGCCGCTTTGGTCGGCGGAGGCCCCGTTTCTGCGCCTCCGTAGCCGGCGCTTCTGAGGGGCGGACGGGGCGCACGGAGCGGGGCGCGCCCCCCGCTTCTTGGCGGCGTGGCCCCCAGCCCGACATGCGCAGGGACAGGAGCCGCTCGGGAGGGGCGTCCGCCGCGAGCCGCCTGCGCGCCCAAGCCCATGGCGGGGAAGTCGGCCCCGCCGGCCGCGTGCCCCTGGAGGGGCGCCGCGCTCACGTGCTTCCCCGCCGCTTGGACCCGGCACCGGAAAGGTACCGGGGTTTGGGAGACGGGGGAGCCGGTGGGATCCGCCCGGGGCAGGGGCCGGCTGCGGCCTGACGCAGCTCGCAGCGCTGGCATTTGGGTCTCTGTGCTTTGCTCGGTTTAAATCCAACTTCAGGGCACGCCAGGACTTCTGCAGGGCTGTCTGCGTCGAGTTCTGGGCTTCCGCTCGGTTTCCCGGGGAGCTGCGTGTCTGTCTCTCTGACGCTTGGAGGTGGGGCTCCCTTCCCCCTCTGGGGCAGCCGCTCTCCTGCAGCACCTGCCACATTTCCCGTGCTCTTCACACTTCCAATAGGCATTTAAACGGTGCTCTCTGCAGTGTTGGAAAAATAGGAAAGATGCGTGATCACATGAACCCGAACTGTTGATGATAGATGTATAATTCTCTCGCTAGGCTCAGAGGAGAAAGCAGTGTTTTCTTGCTTAGTGCTTACCTTGAATGCGGACGGAGTGGACAGACCCCCACGTGATTAGTCGTTTGGGTTTGGTGATTGGAAAGACATACGTGGCTTCGACTGTTGCGTGCCTAAGGAACCACTTTCCAATGATTACTGCTCACTTAAATGAGCAGCATAAAACGGACCCTGAAATAGGCAGACAGCAAATATGGGGGTTTTGGCAGTGCTGTAACCCCATTGTTTTACAAGTGCCCTGAAATGCATGGGTCATCATTTGCACAGAGTCTCCCCTGGGAAACTGGATTACAAGAGAGTCCCTTTGTAGCTTTTTTGTTGGGCTGGAACACCTGGTTCTACAGGTGTCATCAGATGGTAACTGATTCATGTCCTGGATCTCGGTGAGGAGCCGCAGTGTGATGGAATTCTGCGGTGCTTTTGCTTCCCCTTGAACTTGAGACTTTTCCTTTAGTGACAGTGGGATTAATCTTTTGGCACCTTCGGCCCCCACTTACGGTGTCTGTTCTTGAGTGATGTAATGCAAATTGCATTTACATGGTAACCCACGTTGTTTTTTCAAAGTTACATTCTTTGCAACAGAATAGCGATTATAATTGAAAATACATTAAATGTGACGCATTCATTACTTTTTAATTTTGTAGAAACAGGTCTTACGTAGTTGTGGGGAGTACACACACCATCGGGCCTCCAGGGGACTGATCTCGTGTCACCCAGACAGACTGGAGAATAGGAGCTTGTTTTCTCTATTTTTTGTTCTGCCTCTCAAGTTGGCTACAGTGCTGATCGTTTCTTCCAGATGACATTTATTTATTAAGGTTCATGACGGTGCTGATGACTGTCTTTGTTTACCTTTTCCTGACTTTTCTTCCCCTTTGCAAATTACATCTGATTGATATTGTGGAATGGAAGTAGAATAGGATGATTTATTTTCTCTAAATACCAGCTTAAAACTGAGGGTGGCCCCCCATTTGTCCTCTGTCCTCCCTCACTCTGGAGGGGCCCCTGATCGGGAGGAAACGAGTAAGGAGCTGATGTTAAGGTCCCGGGCAAAGACTCCGTAGGCGCAGATGGCCGGTGGGGCTGGCAGCAGGCCCCGGGCCCCTCCACCCCTCCCCCCCCACACACACACATGGAGGCCACACAGCCGGTTCTCCCCGGGGCACTTAGAGCCCACGCCTTGGTGACCCCATGGGTCACTTCAAACTCCCTGCAGCTGTCTGAGTCGGATGGGAACCACCTAGACCACGTAGACCGAGTAGGGGGAGTTGGGGTGTTGAACGCAGGGAGGAGGAAGTAGCAGCTCTGAGAGGATCCAGCGGAAGGCGCTTCGCGTCCCCTAGTTGCCGTGACCCGGTTTCTGTGTCAGCACTGACTCCGTGCAGTCCACCCAAGCTGATTTTTTTAACTTTTATTTTCTTTTAAGGGCGTTCTAAAGTGTTCTGAAACATATCGAAGACAGATTTCAGCCAGCGTGGAACCCCTAACCATCAAAAGGCACATTTTGTGTCCTTGGTGTCGTTAGAGCCCTGTTTATTTTGCGCACACGAGGGTTGGCACAGGACCCCCCTTTCTGGAATGCAAACATTCGTAAACCACGGCCGTCGCGTTTCCCTCGCCTCCTTTCATTCTTACGTGTGTTCTCGTTGCAGAGATGAGCCGCCAGACCGCGACAGCTCTGCCCACGGGAACCTCCAAGTGCACGCCGTCGCAGAGGGTGCCCGCCCTCACCGGCACCACCGCGTCCAACAATGACCTGGCGAGCCTCTTCGAGTGTCCCGTCTGCTTTGACTATGTGCTGCCGCCCATCCTGCAGTGCCAGAGCGGCCACCTCGTGTGCAGCAACTGTCGCCCGAAGCTCACGTGCTGCCCCACGTGCCGGGGCCCGCTGGGCTCCATCCGCAACCTGGCCATGGAGAAGGTGGCCAACTCGGTACTGTTCCCCTGCAAGTACGCCTCGTCCGGCTGCGAGATCACCCTGCCGCACACCGAGAAAGCCGACCACGAGGAGCTGTGCGAGTTCAGGCCTTACTCCTGCCCGTGCCCCGGCGCGTCCTGCAAGTGGCAGGGCTCCCTGGACGCGGTCATGCCGCACCTGATGCACCAGCACAAGTCCATCACCACGCTGCAGGGGGAGGACATCGTGTTCCTCGCCACGGACATCAACCTCCCGGGCGCCGTGGACTGGGTCATGATGCAGTCCTGCTTCGGCTTCCACTTCATGCTCGTCCTGGAGAAGCAGGAGAAGTACGACGGCCACCAGCAGTTCTTCGCCATCGTGCAGCTGATAGGAACGCGCAAGCAGGCCGAGAATTTCGCCTACCGCCTCGAGCTGAACGGGCACAGGCGGCGATTGACTTGGGAAGCCACGCCCCGCTCCATTCACGAGGGCATCGCCACGGCCATCATGAACAGCGACTGTCTCGTCTTCGACACCAGCATTGCACAGCTTTTTGCAGAGAATGGCAATTTAGGCATCAATGTAACTATTTCCATGTGTTGAGATGGCAATCCGAACGCTTTCTGGCCAGTGTTGAGAGCCGTTGCATTCAGTTTCCCAGAGCATAGGCACCGTCTCGCCTGCCAGCCTGCGCTGCTGGCGGGTGGAAGCTAGACCCGCGAAGGTAAATAAAAGGAAAGGCTGTTTGATACAGGAAGCAGTTGCATGTAGTAACACTAATATATTTAAAACTAAGTCAGCAGTAAACCACTGAGACAAATATATATATACACCCAGGATGGGCATCTTTTGTATTCAGAAAGGAAGCCTTGTAAAATAATTCTGAATTTGTGTTCGTTAGAGCTTGAGTGGACTGTTGGAAAATACCGGGGTTTTGTGTTCCGTTTTTGTTCTGTTCCGGCGTGCGTGGGCGTGTGCGTGCGTGCGTGTGTGCGTGCGGGGTTTTTCCCCTTTCACTGACAAGCCATGTGGGGTGGTCGTGGACCACTGCTCTCCCCTGTCGTGAGTCCATTCATAGTGCTGCTCCGTGTGTATCATTTTTGTGTGTATTTGCTCATTTTTATTAATTCTAGTTTTTCATGAAATAAATTGGACTTTCTTTTCTGTAATTCAGGCTTTTCCTCACCTTTTTTTTTTTTTTGGTACCTTTTAAAAGTTAGTGTCTTTTTGATATGCCTAATTGTTTATGGTAAAGCTTATACATACGTGTCCCGTACATATTTTCTTTTTCTCCCTATTAATCAGTTCACTAGAAATACTTTAAATCCAGCTATTTTGTGAAGGTAAGGGTTCCAGAAAAGAAAGCTAACATTGGAAGAATTATCCGAGCTATTTGAAGCAGCTGTAAAATGGTGGGTCTGTCTCCCGTGTGTGCTCGTGGGCGCTTTCTCCGTCCCCCCATCTCCCTCCCTCCCGAGCCTCCTCACCCCCCTTCTCCAGTCGAGTCATACCTTCAGACTTATTCATTGAAAGGTTAGGGTATACTGATTTTTTTTTTTTTTTTAAGAATAATCGAAAAAAAAAAAATCAGGCTCTTTTTTTCCCCCAGATGGATACCTTGGACAAATCACATATGTTTAAAATTTGTTCTTGTATTTATTGGTTTTGCAAAAGAAGGCATCGTCTTACACAGTATTTGTAATTAAAAGCAAATCATTTGTTTAAAAAAGGCAGTTTGCAAAAAAAAAAAATGTTTTTGGTCTTTTATAATTCTCATTAAAAGAATATCTGGCAAATTAAAAACTCTTTTGTGTTTGCTTCAGCTCTAAGCTTGATTACCACGCAAAGTTCTTTTCCTGTTTCCATCCTTACACCAGAAAGCAACGTGCAACGCCCCGTGTATTTGGAAGCGTAGCGTTTACTCACGAGACCCGACACGGGCGTCTGTCTGGGCTGGGCTCCCTCCCTCCTGCCTACACGTGGATTCTCGTGGATTCTCGCAGCTGTTAGGAGGCTGATTGGCTGAAATACTGATGGCTTTCTTCTCCTTTAAAGTAACAATAAAAACCAGCTAGTGGTTCACATAGCCCGGCGATCGTGAACCTGGGCCGCGCAGCCTGACGTCCAGGGACCCGGTGCCAGTGCGGGCCCAACCCACTCACACCCACCAGCTGAGTGACTCTGGGCCCCCAGTTTCCTCTTGCGTAAAACGGGGTTAATTCTGGTAGCTACCACAAAGGGTTAAAGCGGGCTAGAAGTTACCTACAGCAGTGTTTAATACATCATAAGCACCCAGCAAACATTAGCTGCTGTTAGCATGCTTTTAACGAGCACCGTATCGATCACTGTTAGCTCCGCCGAGGCAGCTGGCAAGATGCTGAAAAAAAAAATGGCCTCCTTAACAGCCAGAAGTCATTTTATGTTGCGTGGCTTTTAGGGGTACCCTAACTGTAGAAGGTTAGTTAAAATTACTCTGGACTTCCCTGCCCTCCCAGCACCACTAGCAGCTCTGGATATAACAGCACTTCTAACCATTTTCAGATAAGCCCGTGGAGTCTGCCTTACGTAAGTAAGCGTTGTTTTTTGAATTGGTTCTCTGAAGTGCTTATGTAACCATTTTGGGGGTGAAAGAGAACACAGGTCAGCCACCAGTGTCTGTCCAGCTCGTCCCTGTTCGCATGCGTGTTTGAAAAGGCAGTTTCTTCTCTTTTTTTAATATACAGCCGATCCTTGGACAACACAGGTTTGAACTGCGCAGGTCTGCTTATATGTGGGTGGGCCTTTTTCAATAAATACGGTACTGCAAATGTAATTTCCTTAACAATTTTAACATTTTCTTTTCTTAGCTTGCTCTATTATCGTAAGAATCCATGGTACAGCACCCAGAGTATGTGTCAGCAGACAGTTTATGTTACCAGGAGTCAGAAGTTCCACGGGGAGCTCTGGCCACGCGGGGGTCGGTGCCCCTGCCCCTGGCATGGTTCACGGGTCAGCTTATTTTTATGGAGGTCTGTCAGTTTTCCAATGGGCTCAACTTATAGACTTCGGAAGTTAGAAAATGGCACACACACTAGAGCTCTGTACGACGGAATACTTTTGTTTTTCTAGTCCTTTACGTTTACATGTGCTTATTTGCACGTTTATTTGGAAATAACGTAATTTTGGACCGTGTAATTCTGTAACCTCATCCCCACGCAGGTGATCATTGAGCATTTCTGTACTTTAATCTTGGAAAAACTTCATTTTGGGTTAATTTTGTGATGATCAACTGTCATTTTAGCCGATTTCCTGATGTTGGATATTTGCTTTGTCTATTTTGTTCAGGTAAATATTTTGGCTGTTTATCAATAACTTGTGAATGTGCGTTTTCTGATATTCTTGGGATCATTTTTTATGGTAAGGTTTTGATACTTTTATCACAGCTTTCTGGAGGGGTTTGGGGACACGGTGACAGTACGAAGGATTTTCCATTTCACCATAACCTCATATTTTGCTATTTCATGCAAATGAAGATAGTAAGTTTTGTGTTTTGACAGTTAAAAAGTTGATGTTTTAATATTTACATTTCTACTAAGTTGTCCTATTCTTGGCTTACAGGGATGGTGAGACCTACAGCCATATTTCTTGGTCCGTTTGAGATTGAGGTCTTGTTTGTTCTTAAGTCACTTTGTTAGTTGGTATTCCACTTTCTCTCATGAACGCCCCCGCCCCTTCTTTTGGGGTGTGGGTGATTTCTTGCAGGGGATTGAATCAGGTACTCTTTAACTTGGTTCTTTTGCTTTTCTACTTTACACTTGAACTCTACCTGTTGAATTCAGTCACGTGCCAGTTCAGGGTGTTAATGGCTGTTGGGGAACAATCTTTTCTTCTGCTTTGAGCGATTTTAATTATAACGTGTGACTTTTTTTTTAAGGCCCGCATTTTCTGCAAACTTGAAACTTAAAACGAGTGGCTGTAGCTAGTTGGGCTCACCCCAAATCCTAGTCCCCACCCCCTCCCCCTCCCCCCAGGAGCTCAAGAGCTTTTTATGTCCAGGGGCATCTGCAGTGACCCTGCTCACGGAGTCTCATTTCACTCGGCTTCCTGGGTGGAAGGACGGGTAAGTGACCCAAATGGAAAACGAAACACCGGCCCGGGTGCGACTGTGGCAGGGGAGCTGATGAGTGAGATGACAACGCACCCGGGCGAGCTGGGTGGGGGCCGCCGGCCGCCCTGTGGCCGTCGATGCGACGATACAGGACCAGGGACGGGCGCAGACGGGGACGGGGACGGGTCACGGAAGCAGGCGATGGCGCTGCTGGGATCCCGCTTCCCTCCCCTCCCCCGTGTGTGCGTTCGGAGTCAACACGGACAACGCCCGGAACGGGGTTCCGGGGGGGAGGGAGGGAGGCGTGGGGAGCCACTGCTCATCGGTTTCAGGTTAAAAAGCTTCAGATACAGTGGTGACGGTCGCACAATCCTGTGCCTGTAACTGCCTCTGCATTATATACGTAAACACGGTGAAAAGGGTCGGTTTTGTTATTTTGCCCCAATAAAAAGAACAAGTGACTACGAGAGCTTAGACGTCACATAATGAATGACGACGATGCTCGAGGAATGAGGGTCGGTCTGTTAACGTCCCACCTGGGGTCTCCAGGCAGCTCCCCCCGAGCAAGGCGTGCGTCCCCGCCGCGGCCGGCACCGGGCCGCCTGGTCAGGGCTCCCGTGGGAGGGCGCCGTCACCCCCGCTTCCAGCGTGTGCGGGTGCCGCCGCGGGGGGACACGCAGTGAGGGTGCGGACTGGCCCCCTGTGGGTGCTGAAAAGTAACTCGCGGGTGCTTTTCCGTCTCTGCAGGGTGACTGCACAGAAGCGACGCATCAGCCGTGACGAGAGTCGGGGTCTTCAGCTGTCCCGATGTTCTCTCTCCCGCCAGCCGCGACGCGCCCCGGACCTGGACGTGGGCCCCCAGAACACGGCCGTTCCACCGCAGGCGTGAGCGCGGCGTCTGGGGGACTCGTAGACCCTGTTCTCACCCAGGACACACACCCGTGTGTGTTGGCTCTGAAGTCCTTTGTTGGCTGGACCCGTCGTCAGAAATGGCCGGATGTCATTTTGCACTGCGCTCTCACTTAACCGTCACAGTCGCACGGATGAGGGTACTAGGACTGGCATCGTACAGGCCAGGAAAGCTGTGACCCAGAAGGTCGCCTAGCCAGGCAGTCAGTGACATGCCTTCCAGTCACCTCCCAGCGGAGTCACAGAAGAGGCACAGCCGGGGGCCGCCAGGTCTGGGAGCCCCATGGGCCAGCGGAGCAGGAGGGGAGCTGGCAGGAGCCGGGGGGAGTGTGAGGCCATTGTAGGACGGTGGCTCCCTCCCCCGGGGCTGGGACTTTCCTGAGGTGACGGGCCTTGGGAGCTGGGGTGTGTCCGTGCTGTGCGCTCACGCCCCGCTGTGAGCTACGATCTGAGCGCGCTCACTGCAGGTGACTGTCCCCAGAAAGACTCGTCGTCGGTGCTCTCCTCCTCTCTCTCTGCCCAGGTCCCCTTCGGAGCGACTGTTTCTGGATCCGGCGACAGCGGGCCGGCGAAGTTGTTATGGCGACGGCCCAGGCCAGTGGCTCTCAACCTGGCCCCGCACCTGCCTCGCCCTGAGAACGCGCTTCCGCTTCCCAGGGGACAGGACGCCGGTGTCCCCGCAGCGTGCCGACGGCAGTGACCCCACTGAAGACGAGAGGACGCTTCCAACTTTCAGCAATTTATTAAAAGGACGTTTCTAGAGTTAAAACCGGCCACCACCGGATTGGGCTTTGTTAATGCTGGGACCACGTTCAGCGCAGGAGGCGACCTCGCCGGCGCCCCCGGCACCCCGCGCCCCCGAGCCTACAGCTTGCTGCCCAGGACGCCGGGCCGGGCCTTGACGGGGAAGCCGCCGTCGAAGGCCGCGTTGAGGACGTCGTCCAGGCAGCCAGCCGTGACGAAGCTCAGGTCCTGGCGCACGTGGCGCGGGATCTCCTCCAGGTCCTTCTCGTTCCGCTGGGGGATGATGACACACTTCAGCCCCGCCCTGTGCGCCGCCAGCACTTTGTCCTTCATGCCGCCCACCTGGAGGGGGAGAGAGAGACGCGCAGGGCTGTGACCGAAAGAGAGGCGGTGCCCGTCCCTGGGCTGCGGAGAGGCCCGACCCGCCCGTGTCCCCCTGCTTGTTAAAACAGCAGGTTGTCTCGCTTTGTTGCAGCACGAGCTAGGAGAGCCGCGGAGACGCGTAAACTCCGGTCGTGTTCGGTCAAACCCGTAGGCGACGGGCCCCCTCCCGCCCTGCTGCGGAGCCCCGCGTCTGCTCTGCAGGCTGCCCGGGCAGAGCGTACCCCGCTGGACCGTCCGCACCAGTCCCAGGGCCCGGCCTCCGTGCCGCGGGGGAGCAGGGACCCGGCGAGACCTGGCGCTCCGGGTTTTAAAGGCGCCCACGCTGGTCCCTTGGGAAGGCGCCGTCCAGCTCCCTGTCCAGACGCGGCCCAGGGGCGGCACTGCGCCCAGCTCCCACCCGGCTCGGCCTCTGGCCAGGCCCTGAGGCGGGAGACGGGGCGTCCCGCCAGCCGGGCCCATTTGCCCCTCACTGAGAACATTTTATAGATTAAAAATGTCTTTGCTAATTTTTCCTGAGAATATTTTTAGTGTCCCTAATGGCTGATTCCGTGACCTACTTTCATCACTATCAGAAAGATGTTCTCTCAGAATAACATGCCTTTTTTTCCCATTTTGCCCTCAACCTGCCACGCTGTATCTTATCAGTGGTTTTGTAAGTATTTAGGCTACAAACTGTAGTGTCCCCAGGCCTCGTATGTATAGCGTTTTTTCAAAATTTAGCGAAGACATGGTTAGTCTTTATTAGTTTCCAATTCAAACTACTTCCCCCCCCCCCCCACACACATTAGTCTAGCAACTACGGTAACCTAAGTGTTCTCTAGGACAGGCCTTCCAGAAGCTTCAGGTGAGAAAATGGGCTTAACGTTTAAGAATAGCCGCTCTCGTTTGTGCCTATATTATACAGGTGACAATCTGCTCGCGGGGACAAGGCCTGCGAGCTTCACCTGAGCGTTCTGATGCCTGGCCTGATCTTTCTTCTCCCTTAGCAAGGGAGAATGCGGGAAAAACTCTCTATTTTTCTTTTATCTGATCAAAATCTAAAAACACGATTCGTTACAGGCATAAAAACTTAATATGCACTTAAACTACGGTGTTCACAGGAAGAAAGCGAGTGCTGTGAGTTAACGGCACCGTTAGTCGCGATTTAAAATTTAGAAGCCTGACGCCGCCGGAGGCGTCCCCGCACTCACCGGGAGAACGAGCCCCCGCAGCGTGATTTCGCCCGTCATGGCCACGTCCGACCGCACCAGCCGCCCGCTGAAGAGCGAGGCGAGGCAGGTCACGATGGTGACGCCCGCCGACGGCCCGTCTTTGGTGACCGCGCCCGCCGGGAAGTGCAGGTGGATGTCCGTGTTGTCAAGAAGGTCGAAACTCCCGGAAGCTAAAAAAAAGAAGATTTTAATGGAGAAAAATCAAACCTATGTTCCTTTTCTTCTAAAAAAGAAGATCAAAGAGAGAAAAATGAATGTTCTGGGTAAGTGAGTGATGCCTTCAAAATATTAGCAGGCAGTACGATCGCGTGTGCGTGCGTGCGTCTGAGAAGCAGCTCATTCCCTCCCGAGCAGGCCCGAGCCTCGCCAGGCCGCCCCGCGGCGGGGACAGGACCCGCCACGGCTTCAGGGTGCGCAGGTGCTGCTGGCCGCCCGACTGCGCGACGCGGACGCCCCTCCTGGCCACTCACCGTTGGTCAGGTGGTACTTCTTGGCGTTGCTGCGGAGCCAGCTGATGGCCAGGTGGGCGGACTCCTTCATGACGTCGCCCAGCTGGCCAGTCAGCGTCAGCTGGCCTTCTCCGTCCATGCGACTCGCCTCCACGAACATGATCTCCCCGCCTAAGGGTGTCCAGGCCAAGCCTATGGCCACTCCTGGCTGGCTCAGGCGCTCGGACACCTCGCGGGAGAGAAGGGAGACGCTCAGCTCGGCCGGCGGGGGCCACAGCGCTCTGAGGCCGGCCGGCCGATGGCACCACCCTGCAGGCGTCCCCTCCCCTGCAGGCCTGGGTTTGAGCCAGCCCCCGAGGACTCGGGCCTCACGTGGCCTGGAGTCAGCCCGCCTCCCACATACGGCTGTCTGCCCGAGGAAACCGAACTTCCTTCTCCGACACTTATCTGAAGCCATTTCACCTTAAAACACGTGTGAATACCTTTGATGCTAAAGAGCCACATCTAGCTTCACGTCTCCTGATTTTCCCAGTCATTTTGCCCATGTAAACGTTTCTCTTGGGCTGCATGTGTGTGCACGCCCCAGGCCCTGACGTCCCGTCAGCGGTCGTAGGTTTGCTTCGCAGTTTTAACACACTTAGGAAGTGTCAGCTCCAGAGACCAGGGCCGAGGGTGGATGCCACTCCCCTTCACCTGTCCCTGCGTCAGCCGCAACATCTAGGTGTCCTTACCCCGTCACTGCGTCTCGCTCGGAGGATGAGCGCTGTCGTCGATCATTCCGTCAGTCACGTAAGTGATGACGTGTTTAAACGTTTAACGGAAACAACGCACGGCTGAGCGACACTTCAGTGGCAGCAGCGCTGACGGAGCCGTGAGGGTCTGCCCAGTGCCCGTCTCCTGCTGATCTTCCCTCGTCACTAAATGTGGCGGTATCGGGCTGAAACCGTAAACGCGCACGACCCTCGGCGACCCGTCTGCCGACACTGAGATTTCACCCTTGCTCTGTGCCCTGCGGCCCCAGCCGAGGCACCGGCCTCACGCTCACCCGACAGTGCGCCTCGAGCACCAGAGCCAGGCCCCAGCGCATCACAGGCCACAGGGAGCAGAGGGCACCGCTCTGGGACACCAGACGGAAGGCGCTGTCACACGGGCTGCGGCCACCAAGTGTCTGTGGGGACCCTGAAGGGGCTCGGCCTGGCCTGGGCAGCAGGGACAGGGTCCCAGGGGAGGCTGGGCAGGGTCTAGGAGATGAGGCGTGTGCTGGGCAGAGCAGCGGGGAGGCCAGCGGTGCAAGGACGGGGCACGAGTAACGCTGGGGGCCTCGTTTCCAGGGAGAAGACCGCCGTGCCGTGCTGTGTCGTGCAGGTGGCTCTGTGTGACGCTTACACCGTGAACGCGCTCCCTGTGCAGCTCACATCGCACTCCACGTCCCGCCAGGGCTGTCCCCAAGGCAGCTGCTCATCTGCCAACTTCAGTCTCTGAGCTAAGATCTCAGGCCTTTGATTCATGAACCGTGGATTTTTCTGGCTGTAAAGTTCTCGGTAGCCGGTAGCTTCCCTGCGCTTCCCACGCCTGCGTGCCCGGCCCCGCCTCCCCTCAGCGTGGGGGCGGCGACCCCCAGGTGAGGGCTTTGCTCACACGGCCGGCGACTCGGTCTTCGGAGCAGCAGGCTGGACGGCTGCGTTCCTGAAGCTGGAAATCACATTTTTCCTGGGAAGACTGGGCAGATTTACTGGTTGTTTTTCTGATTGCTCGGCCAGCTGCGAGGCTGGGCAGCTCGGTGTATCTAATGGGAAGGCTTTGCTAGGGATGAGGAGGACAGTCCCAAGGTTCTCACACCCCCAAAGGCATCACGTAATCCACACGTAGTCCACACACGGACCTGCAGCCCGGTCTGTCATCTTCGGTGCCATCGCCTCACTGGGCGGCGACCGGGTCCCTCGCCCTTTCCTGCGCCACCCGCCCCTGCCACTTCCCCGCTTCTCTCAGGGTGCAGGGGGCTTTCACTGCTTAAAATGCTGTTCCTAAACTCGAAATCTACACTGAGCTCCTGGAACCCGCTTTTCAAGCTGCTCAGAGAATTCTAAAGGGAGGGAGTTCATTCATAAGAGCGCGCCTTCTCGCCTTCCTCCTCACTGTTTCTCTGCTAGGTCGGTGACATTTTTGGTACACTGGTGCCCCTGTGTGACCGCGCACGACTCCCTGGGTTTCTCTGGGCGTCTCCCCTGGGTGTGAATGTCAGCGATGGCTCCGTGGACAACGAAGAAACGCTCCACAAATCTTCGTTCCACAGACGTGAGAGCTGAGACAGGGCAGGTGAGTCATTTGGGGCCGAGGGTCATCCGACCACCAGCGGCAGGGACAGGAACCCCCGGCCACATGGGGAGGGATCAACAAAGTGTGTCAAAGCCCCAGACACCGGATCGTGTCTGAGATGCCATTTGCCAACGGGGCTGTGGCCACCGGAATCGGCCTTCCGGATCCACGTTGGTGAACGTGGCCACGTGGGATGGCTCCGATGCTGCGAGAAAAATCAGGTGAGTTCCTCCGATGATGTCACAGAGAGCGGTCAGCGTGTTTACGAAATTTCTCATTTCTGTTCCCTTGGCTCTTTCTTTGCCAAACGCAAGGAAGGCAGGCAGCAAAGCTTGCAGGCAGCAAAGCTTCCAGCCCAGCGCAGCGGAAGCGGCCGGCAGAGCGGGGCGCACCGCAGACACGTGCCCCGTCCTGTGTTTCTGGCCGTCCTGGAAGGCCCGGAGAGAGATCCCGTCCCACGCGGGGATCGGGACGTGCGCGCGTCCCCGAACTCGCGGAATCACCGCATTCTCTTCACGGAGAAGGGGGGTTTGCTCGCTTTCCCAAGCAAGAGGAGTCCTGCTCCATCTCTTTCGACGTTTGAAAATTCAAATCCCTGGTAACTGAAGGGTGCCTGTCGCTCGCCCGCTCCCGTCGGGGGAGGGAGCCGCGTCCTGTAGCAGGGCGGTGCAGGCTCATCGGCTGTGACAACGGGCTCAGTTTACACGGACGGGCTCAGTTTACACGGACGGATAGAAAGGCTGGGGGCTGTCTCTCCCCTCCTCAGTGTGAGGCCACATCCCCTAGTGGCGACGTCCCGTTAAAGGGGAGGTCATATTCTGTACGATTTGCCAGACTGATCTGAGAATCTGTCTTTCCTCAAACGGACAGGAGGTGACGGTGAAGCCTCTGGGGGGAGGTGTGAGGCTCACGCCGGCCTGGAGCCGCGCGTCCCAGCGTCCCCATGGACACATCACGCCACGAGCCACGAGCCCAGCGCCCGTCCGCACCGACTCCCGCAGCTCGCCCTGGTCCCCGGCCTTGGGGCGCACATCGGGGGGTTGGGGAGGGTGGGGGCGGGGCCAGCCCTGGGCTGGGGTGTACCCGAGCCGAAGCTCAATGAGATGAGCCTCCAGGACGATGCCCCCGGCGCAGGCCGGCTGTGCCTTCGGATGTCCTGTGCCACGCCACGCCGGAGCCCCACGCCCTACCCCCAGGACACCCCCCCACCGAGCACAGACAGGAGAGCAGACTCGCTCCGGGGGACGGTCGGGGACGGTCAGCGACACGGCTCTTACACGGGGCCCGGGGGGCAGAGAATTGGGCCAGGCTGGGTTCCTAAGAGAGCAAGGCTGGCGCTCCGGCTCTCTGCGGAAGCCGGATGGTCACGGAAGCCAGATGGTCACGTTAAGCACCAACACTCAGTACCAGAGAAGGGGAGTCGCCAACCTGAGACAGCATCCAGTGTCCCCAAGCGCCACGTCGACCCCCGCCACGCCGCGGGCAGCGGGCAGGACGCTCACCTCCATTTCAAACATGGGCGGCCCGAGGATGTCCTTGAGCGCGTGGAAGTCGATTAGGATGGGCATCTCGGGCGGGAGGGCCAGGTCGCTGGTGTCGCTGACGGACTCAGGCTCCGTGTCCTTGAGGACGTGTTCTCTGCCCCCTGGGGGGCAAAGCGTGGTTCAGAAATTCGGAGCCATCAGACCGGGGCGGGGGTGGGGGGCCTGCGGGTCCAGGCCTCGCCTGGTGCCTGTGGGGCTCGAGAGGGACCCGGCCTTCCAGGAGCCCCGTGAGGGGGACGCCACCTTGCCCTGCGCGTCTAGTCCCCGCCCCCCACCGTCGTCTGTCCCCCGTTAGCGTGGAGGCCCCAGGCGGCCGGCGCCCTTGTGACGTGAGAAACTCAGTAAGCGCATGGCTCACCCGTGCTTCAGACGCTCGCCGTCAGAACATGACCCCAGAGAACGGCGCCGGCCCCTCGGGAAAGGGGCCCCCAAGGGGCCCGTGTGACGCCCAGCGAGAGGGAGAGCACCCCGGATTTCCACGGAGTCCACAACACTGCGACGTCCCAGCGAGGCGCGCCCTGTCAGGCCGGGCAAACGAGAGCGACCCCACCGCGTGGGCCCTGCCCCACAAATGTCCCCACTGGGACTGCAGCGTTCTCTTCTGCGTCCTTTTCTGGGGCGAAAACAGTGGCTCTTAACAAATGGGCAGTCACGTGACCAGATGATGATCTCACCAAGAAGCGAAATTTAATTAGAAGCAGGATGCCGTGTTCTGGTGGCCGAGATGAAGCGACTCGTAGGCAAGTTTACGAAGGAGCAAAGATCGGTGTTAGGGACAGAGGGGAGGCCGTCCCAAACGCTGTCACGTATGAAACCACGGACGGGGTCGCTTTCAGGAGAGCCAACACTGAAGGTGTCCCGAACACCCAGAACCTCAGGCCCAGTGAGCCCGTGCTGCAGGATCGTGTCCCCGAGGACAACGGCCGTGCAGACGGGGGACTGGACGACACAGCTACTCACGGCAGCGCCACCCACAGCGGCGAACCTCTCGGACCCAGTGGGCGGGTCAGTGGACCCCGGGCAGCCCGCGGGGGACGCACCACACACACAGCCCCTACCACTGTCTCCTAGTGTGGAGTGATGCAAGACGACGCTTTTGGAACAACGTCAAATTGAGGGAAGGGCAAAACATTTCTTTTCACGTGGCGTGATTTTTACTGACGTAATATAAATATAGTAGAACGAATGTAATGATCTATGTAAGACATAATGAGTTATTATTTCCTGAGTCAGGAGATGAAGATTACAGGATGAAATAAACGGCCAACAGATAACACACAGTCCCCCATCCTGGCTCTGGCTTGCTCGCTGGCCTTGAAGAAAGCTCCTTTCTCCTTGTGTATCTGGTTTTCTAAGCAGCAGAACCATCACAAGTACAGTCTGCTTAGAGCTGCTGCGTTAATTTAAAAATGCTCAGATCTTCACCACGAGAAATGAGAACTAAATCTACTTAGAGCAATATTTAATACAGACTCTAAGACTCACGAGTCTTCCTCCGCAGGCCCTCCTCACTGGGAGAAAATGCTCCCTGCAGCCTAACTGCACCCAGCCACCCCCGTCCCCACTTTGCCCACAATCACCCACTGCCGGGGGTCACGTGAGGAAAAGGAGAAAGGCACCAGGCTCGAGACTCCGCCCTGTACTAGGATATATATATATATATATATATATATATATATATATATATATATATATATATATATATATATGTCATTATTGTATGTCATACAGTAAAATTCTCTTTACAATTCATTCTGAAGCACAGTCTTGAAAGTAAGGAAGTACCATTCAGGAGAGGCTCAGAAGGACGGACGGGGGAGTAAACGAGTAGCATAAGCCGGCTGGACCCCTCTCAACTATCCTTAACCTCAAACCGTTCTGAACGTGGGGGGCGGAGTTTCCCGTGGACTTGGACTTGCTCTGCTCAGCAGTCGTCAGATCGGCCTGGCCTGAGTGTAGCTCGGCCACAGCCGGGACGGCCGGGGCCTCCCCGAGGCGTGCACCAGGTGAGGGCGGCAGAGCGGCCGACGCTCAGGGCACAGGGCACAGCAGACGGGGGTCCTGTGTGGGCGCACGCCCCCAGGCGGCTCAGCCCACCCTGGAGGGGACGTCACCAGCTACAAGGTCCTCGGGAGGGGGGTCAGCTTTCCCGAAGCAGCTGTCACCAGGGCTCGGGGAGTGCTCAGGCCCGAGGCCAGAGGCGCTGTGGGGAGGGGGCGCAGACAGGCACGAGAGGGGAGGTCGGGGGAAGGAGAGAAGGGAGCCGTATCTCAGCAGCTTTCTGGCTTTTTAAAAAAAGTTTCTTGCCTTTCAAGTCAGTCTTGCACCGAGTGGCGTCTCTTGGCAGGTGCCCGTGGAGCGAGGGGCAGAGGAACACGAACAAGGCTGGCGGCACCAGCGGTTCCCCAGAATGCGCTGGACACAAACGCGCCTAACCCCCGAGTGTCCTAGGGAATCAGGGACCCTCCTTCCCCAGGACAGAAAACCCGAGTGACCAGTGGGTGGATTCTCCCCACGCTGCTTCACCGGGAGCACGCGACGTGGCCCAGGCTCGGAGTCCAAAGGCTACGCTTTGTGCTACAACGACACCAGAGGCCCCTTCTCCGAGACTACGGAAAAAGCGTCCGTTTTCACAAAGAGCGAGCAGCGACTGACTGCCTGCAGGGCAGGGACGGAGGAGGGAAGGGTTGGGGGACAGCACCAGGCAGCAGTCAGACACCACTGAGAAACGAATACTGCCCGGGTCTGTCACACAAACGCAATCCACCAAAAACCATTTAAACAACTCACAGTATCTGTCAAACAAAGTGACGTCCCCATGATCAGCTGGCGCCTCCAGGGCACTTAAAACTCCAGCGTCTCCCTATCTCAGCCTCGGAATTACCTGCTCATACACCTACCACATCTCTACGAGGGGGCCGCGCCCCAGAATCCAGCCGCGCCCCAGGATCCGGTCCGGAACCCGGCACAGAGCGTGCGCCCCATCGACACCAGGGACGCACTCAGCGAGCCCACATTACACGAGGTCGAAGACCCAGCCGGGAACCCCGCGAGGGGGCGGCCACCCGTCTCTTGGCGGGCCTTCTGCGTTCATAACTCTCGTGTCCTGTATTAAAGATGCAGAAAATCATCTGAGAGAATGAGTCTGAGTAGCAGGTAACATCACAGCGACCATCTGTAATGTTGAAAAAGTAAGTTCTGTTTCACTATCTTGTAACTTAAAAGGCTGCTTTTGATAATATGTGACAATGACAACCGAAGGCCACCGCATCTTCCTATGTGATTCATTACATGGGACAATGACTGTGACAGCATTTGACTTTCCGGTCCCAAGACAGAGTTCCGACAACAAAGGGCGGGCTCCTGTCACACGCAGGTAGCGTTTCCTTCCTTCCGGTCTGCGTGGACGAATAGCCCCGCTGACCCCGGGCCAGGCTGACGGGGGGACTTCCGGTCAGTGGATCAGCGTCGGGGTTACAAAGGGCTCTCTGGCGTGTCTTCGTGATGCCGGCAGCGTGAACCAGCGTGACATTTCCACCTCGGTGTCACCTACCTACCGCCCGATTTTAGAGGTTTGGGCAAATGTAAAGGATTTAGCAGAGAAAGTCTTATTTAAAGACTTTCTGGATTTAAATTGTTCATAATCTTGGTTTGCAAAACCCAATGAGCCGGAACAGAACCCCACACAGACCCAAAGCTTCCGAAACTGCAGGCCAGGCCCTTGGGAGGCACCTCGCAGACGCCTGCGTCCTTCAGCGTGTAACCTCAGGTCCTCTGACTACTGGACACTTGTCCTGGCCACTCACACCATCCAGGGACGATGACTGCTGAATGCCACGGCCTTTTAAATCAGCCCGCTCTACAGGAATACACAGAACGTCTCAAAGTTACGCGCTTAAAGGTTAAAAGCACGTAGGCCACTGTGAATGCAGCCCCTACACTGCCATGAAGACTGTGACTTGTCGCTGTGTCCAGCGACCCCTCGCCAGCAGAGGCAGCCATTCCTTCAGAAGCGCACAGGCTGACGTCCGAGCATGGCAACACTCTCAGACAGACAGCCGCATGTGCTCTGCGGTTTGGGGCTCAGAGACACACTCACAGATGACTCTCGCGTTTGTTCTAACTCTGGCCAGAGCGAAAGCTACGGGATCTCGGTCCGAGTGTTTTGGAACCTTCATGTGTGACCGGAACCAAGTGACTGAATATTCCCGACGATCCCTGCTTCGCTCAGGACAGCTAACACCGCTTCACGTCCGAAACAAAGGCCAGAGGACCGCCACCGCCACCAGGGAGCCCGCGGCAATCGCAGCCAGTGCTCTTCCCCGGGCCTGTGGAGCCACGATGCGTTGTCGCCTCCTTAACCGTGTCTGCGGAAAGGGCCGCTGCCCACCTGCAGCCAAGCTGGAGCTTTTCTCCAGAACTCTGAACAAGCTCTTTCGAGTCTCACGAATGGGGGCTGTACACAGAAATGAAATGGATAAAATGCTTGTTTAAAATAAGCAAAAAAAATCTGCGAGACCAGGCTTCAGGATGGTCCCCAGCGAAGCCAGCCTGCTGTGCCACCTGTCACGTACCAGGGCTGGCCTGCAGGACCGGCAGGTGTGGCGGGCGCTGAATGCTTCCGCGCACTGAATTCGGGACCCGGGGAAAAGGCCGGACAGAGGGACAGAAGGCCGCCCCGGGAAGTCGGGGACACAAGGCTCCAGCAAAGAGCGACACCAAGCTCCGAGGCTGCTTCCTCAGAACACAGTACGACTTCTGTCGCCGCAGGCATGACAGCTGCGTGCATGACAGTGGACCGGGGAAGGACCAGCAGCACCCGGCCCGCCACAGGAAGCGCGTCCTGCTGGGGACAAAGGAGCCGCACACAGCGGGGTGACAGTGAAGCAGCGCTGGGCTGGAGGAGTCGACGGCAGGAAGCCGCAGGGAGCCCGGACACAGCGGGACAGAGGCGCCCTCCTGGGGGACGGGACCGACACCGGCCAGGGGCAGCTCCCAGAGCAGGGGGGGAGGGCACGCGAGGGGCGCCCAGGCCATGGCGCTGTCCCGGGCGCTGGCCCCGCGGACCCCGGATGCCAGGCCCCTCCCCCCAGCAGCCTGCCCCGTCCGAGTGGGGGAGGGGAGCAGGCTGGTCAAGGGACTCACGATGAGTGCTGCCCGATTGGAGCACTGATTTCAACGTGTCCTTAACCATGAGGCTGTCTGGAAAGGACACACCAAATAGGGGCGCTGTGTCTGCCCAAGCGACACGCGGAGAAGCTGCGCGTCAAAATGCCACTCGGACCGCAGCCCGACCTGGCCCGGCCCGGGGAATTGTCACCGAGAGCTGATGTCACAGCAAGCCGGCGTCTCGTGTCCAGCCGGGCCCGGACGATCACGAGGACGGGCGCATTGTCACAGACGTCGGGTCCCCCCGCTCACGGCTCCTGCCACCCACCCGCGTCGCCCCTTCCCGACTCACAGCCTCTCTTTCCGGGGACGGGGGAATGGCCGACCCCCAGACGCGTCTGCTAACAGCGGCGAGCGGGCCAGGCGCGGCGTCTACCAGGGAACGCCGCGAAGGGACCGCGGAGTCCGGCTGGACGGCCACGAGAAGCCTGCGGGCCTGAGGGCTTGGCCAGGCAGGTGACGCGCGGTGGCCCAGGGACAAGACGAAGGCCACGGGCGTGCTGCTTCCCGCGCAGGCGTCTCCGCTGCCCTCGTGTCTCGTACCCTGTTTCTACTTGACATCCTCCAGGGATGTCACGATTATCAGAAGGGAAAGTCAAGACTGACACCTGTGATGACCGACAGTGTACACGGAAAACCCGAGAGAATAGACAGTTAGAATTAGTCAGTCAGCCTGGCAAGGTCAGTCCAGCATTCTCATGCGCCCGCGACAAAAAGAAAGAGAAAATAACTGAAAATGCCATTTACAACAACACGCACCCAAAGATCAAACAACTAGGACTCCATCTAAAAAAAATGCAGAAGCTCATGGCTGAAAACTAGTAAGACTCAAAGCTACTCATCAATCAGAAGCCTTGATAATATCAAATTGTCAATTCTCCTCAAACGATTTACAGATTCAGTGCGTCACAACGAACACATCAGGAGGTTTTATCTACTTATGTACGGGTGGGAAGTGACAAGCTGATTCTAAAATTTGTGTCTCCTGGAAGGACCTAGAAGGTCACGGCGACCTTGAAGAAGAACAAAGCTGGAGGCTTCCTCCCAGGAATCACGACTTTCTGAGACAGTCACTCTGGAATCTACCCGTGATGCTTCCACTGGCCCCACCCTCAGTCACCTGGTTTAACTCATTTCCCCCATAAGTGTTTATCTGAGGTCTCCGTCACATAACCGCTTCCAGCACTGCTTCCGATGACATTTAAAAAGCTTATTTAGAATGACATCTAACACACCTCACGAACAACGGGTGAATCTGTGCTAATTTTGTCTCTTTTTTTTTCCTGACTCCTTTTTCAGCTGTCTAGGAGAATAGAAAAAAGCCAACATCTTGAGGTTCATTAAGGTTCATGTAGCTTCTCTGTTTTAACTTTTCAAAATAACTGAGAATGCTCCATGTTCTGAGAAACTTTATAAGGGTTGATTAGAATACAAATCCTTCTCCGCTGAGGATACTTTTTGGGAAAACAAAAATCTTACTGAATATTAATGGACATCTATGAACATTGGCCAAACCCTTAACAGAGAAGCAACCAGTTATGCCAAATTGAACACAGGGGATATTTGTCTTTGGCTAAAGTTCAGGCAACAAGCAGAATAAAACTTTAGCCACATACTTTTATCGCTCATTCAGAAGACAGTAATACACAGGAAAACACAGCAGTGCTGCGTTGATGAAATAATTTCCCTATTCATAGGGGAGTGACTGACCATAAATTCCTCCTCGAACAAAGATCAACTATAATCTTTCTATGATCCCACCTGCCTTTGAAACCCCGTTACTTTTGTTCTGTTAACCGCCTCTTAAGACCCCAGAGATGCAGAGACAAACCGCTCCCCCAGACCCGTGTCCCTGGGCCTCCTCTAGAAGCAGTCCCATCCGCTGGAGGTTTCTGCCCGTTTTGAAGCTCGTGGCCTGAAGTTACTTTTTTTCCCGGCAGTAACTCTCAGTCCAGCAATATTTTTATAACATTCAAAATAACTCGCTCACTGAATTACTTGACATTTCTAAAACGACTTTCATTTTCTACTCTCATTTTAAATAATTCATGTCCTAATGAGAAACTTTCAGTTACTTAGCTGGCTTCATCTGAACGTGGCGGCATAAAAGCCTAATGCGGGCGTTTTTGTAGAAATTTTTCTCTTGGCCAGTTCAGGGTACCTTATAATTATCTTACGAAAATCTGGAGGAAGGTCATTCACAGTAACTCGGGGGCATCTTACAATATTAACACCAGCTTGGAGTCCACATGCCTCTGATACAAACGACGACCAAATCGTCCTCGAGAGAAAAGCATTTATCCTAATTATTTATTCATCTGGATGTCCTAGGCAATATCTTAGCTACTCAAATATGCTTAACTGTTATCACTTAGGATTTTTTTCTGTGAATCATGGATTTAAAAAACAACAAATAAATGTTATCATGAAAATATGTTCCAACACAGTCCACGAGCTGTTCGAACACGTTCTGGAATATTCCTGGGCTATCTTCAAACGGGTGAGCAACACGCCCATGGTGTTCGCGTGAACACCAAGCGTTGTGGGACCGTGGTTTCCTGTGACAGCAAATCCCTCTGAACGTATCATCACCGATAACACGCCATCTCAGTCCTAAACACAGACTTCAAAACGTGTGACCTGAATCAACTCATCTCACCCTCCGCCTTTCTATCACATCACAGAAGGAACAAAAGAGACGTTCGCTCAGCTGCATGAGGCCACAGCACAGAGGGAGCGTTCTAAAAATAAAACAGGGAAGTTTAGGAGGATGTGGGCTTTATGTGCAGAAAAGGCAAAAAGGCAGACTCCTGGAATGACCACCCGTAAGGCGCCGTATGCCTGAAATTCATATAATGTTGTATGTCAGCTGTGATTAAAGTATAAGTCTAAAGAAAACAGTTAACGCATTTTGTATATGTATCAGATACTGGGTCCTCTCACTAAAGCAAGCTAGAGAAAAGAAAATGTTAAGAAAAATCATAAAAAGAAGAAAAAAGGGAAAAATAAGTTCTCGACCGTCACTGTCAGCTACACCGGTGATTCTTTTTTTCTTGGAAATCTTTCTCAGATTTATTTTTAATGACAGTTGACATGCGGCGCTGTGTCACTTTTAGTGTGTCATCTGAATACCTGAACACACGACACGCCTGGCAGCCACCTGACACCGCCGCTAGGACGACACTGCTGACTGCCTTCCCCCTGCTGCACTGCGCACCCCTGTGACTTATTTCACAACCGGAAGCTGGTACGTCTTAGTCCCCTCCCCCTTCCCACCCATCCCCCACCCCCCATCCCCCAGCGAGTCAAAAGTTCAGATTTTTTTAAAATGGTGGTCTGAACAGGTGTTTATCTTTAAAGTTCCTCTCCAAAGCCTATTAAAATGACAATTAAAAAATTTAAAAAAATGAAAAAACCCCAAGAACAAAAAGAGTAAGAAAGAGGCAAGAAAGAGCGGGCAGGAGATGCCGGCAACGTTTTGCGAGCTCGGCCGCCCAGAGGAAGCGGAGGCCCCGCTGTCTGGGGGGGGTTTACCCCCAAGACCCTACTGAGGCTCGTGGATTTGAGGTGCTTCTGGAAGAATGAGTGAGGAGTGGGGCTGAAGACAAACAGCTGAAGTCTGTGTAAGAGACGAGGGGTGCGAGGCCCCCCGCGATGGCACGTGAGGGGGCCCCCCCACCCAGACTCAGCAGGAGACTGCGTCACCCCGGGAACGGGGTTCTGCAAGCAGCGGCTCCCGGGGCTGCTTCACAGCAGAGCGAGTGACCCGGCGGGCGCGGGGGGCGCCACGGCCGAGCCCGGCCTGTCTGGGGGTGTGGTGTGGGCTCCGTGTGGCAGCAGCCGTGACAAGCTGCGCTCACACGCGGGCGGGAAGGCCGAGCATTTCAACTGGGTACCAGAGACGTCCACCTTTGAGTCATTCTAGTGAGAGGACCCTCCTTTCTGTCACCACCCTGTCACCACCTCCATCCAGTCTTTTAAGAAAACATAAATTCCACGCAAGCTGTGCAGCTATGGCAGAGCACGAGAGAGAAGAGCAGATGGTGGCCAGGAGGTGGCCAGGAGGCCACGTCACTGCGGGCTCGCTCCCCCTGCTCCGACGCGCTCCCCCCTGCGCCCCTCCCCCACCCCAGCTCGCGGTCGGGGACAGACCTTCTCCCTCGGGGGCGTCGGGGCGCCCCAGCTTGGCTTCCTTGCGCTGGCCCTCCGCCACCTTCACGGCCACCGCGCGGCAAATGGCCCCGAACTTCCTGTCCAGAGAGCGGACGCCCGCCTCCCGGGTGTACCTGAGGTGGGGGGAGAGAATTTTATTTCTGTAACATGTACACCAAACGAACAAACGGCGCACAACGAAAAGTGTGTGACTTTCCTGAGTACTAACTCCTCACATTTACAGTTGCCTTATTAAAGTTTGTTCCTTCTGAACTATGCGGGAGTATTTTCGGCCATAACTTCTCTCTTTCTACAGATTATCTTTGACTATTACTCAGACTTAGAAGTGAATCCTTCGTTCTTCAGTTTATACTGCCAGAGTTAAACCGCCAATAAAACATCGCTCTGTGTTAAGAGCCTTCTTAAACAACGTGTCACCTTAAGAAACTTCTAGATAAAGCACTCGGGACGAGGTCTGGTTTCTACTAGGAGCTGTGCGAACCACCTCTAATTGGTATCTTTTCACTGCAGGGACGTCTGAAGGAAGGATGCCCGTGACGCAAGCTTTGTGATTTTGTATAAGACACGAAAAGTGATCAGAGCGTCTTAAAAACTCTGGGCGTTAGACTCGAATCCCATGAGCCGCTTCACGAACCCGTCTGTCACATGTGGCACCCTTTCTGGTCACCCAGCTTTGCAGGGACCTGAATGGGCAGCGTGAGGTAGAGATTGCAGTTTTATCTGAAAAGCTGGATTGGATTAGGCAGTTGTCACATATATATTCTAGACTTTGGGAAAGTAAATTTTTTTAATCTTTATTTTTTAATTACAGTTGACGTTCAATGTCACATTAGTGTCAGGTGCACAGCAGAGTGGTCACACACACCAGGTAACTTATGGGGCGATCCCCCTGCCGAGTCTGGTACCCACCGGACGCCGCACCCCCAGGCTGTATCCCCTCCCGGGACGATGTCCTAACTGCCCGTGTGTACTCCCTCATCCCGTCCCCTCAACTCCCTCCCATCTGGCCGCCATCGAGATGCGCTCTGGATCTACGAGGCTGTTCTGTGCTGCTTTGTTTGTGTGTTTTGTTCTGCAGCGGCCACGTGGAAGTGAGGTCACGTGGTATCTGTCTTTCTCTGCCGCCTCATCTCACTCAGCGCAATACCCGCTAGGTCCACGCACGTTGTCACTCGGGAAGGGAGAAAATGGGGGGGAAGCACGTCAACAAGCGTAACGCCCGATGCAGCCCCCCGGACGACTCTCCGATCGGCTCCCAGAGACGGGTCTGGCCAGGAGGGAAGAGAGAAGGGCTGGGGAAGCCTGTGGAAGGCCCGCCCGGGCAGGCAGGCACGGAAGCTGGACGTTCAGATGGCCCGGAGCGTGTCAACAGTAACGAGCACAAAGACTGTTTTTTTCCGGTGTTTAGAACAATAACGGGCTGGGAACAAATGCAGACGGTGTCACGTAACAGTTGGCTGGGGGAGGGGTGAGCCTTGCGTCCGGGGGCTCCCCTAGGGCAGGACTCTGGGGTACGGGGAGGGTGTAACAGGTGTTCACCCTCCAGGGAGCACTGCGCTGGGGCACTGGATGTTCAGGCAGCCTGGCCACCCTGGAGGCGAGTGAGACGAGGTGACCTCCAGGTCCCCTCCCTTTCCCTGTCTGTGACCAGGGCACGGGAAAGGCTGGAAAACCCATCGAAAGATGAAACACATGTCCTAAGTCTGATAACTCCCTCAATCCCCAAAACCTGCCTGGACTAGCAAACACCCGGGCTGCGTTTAAAAATATTAAAACTGCTCCAAGAAATGTCCTAATGTCATAGCTTTTAAAAGCGATGGTCTGACCTTGCGGGTCTATATCTTAAAAAAATACTTCTCCAGGCAACACCTGGGAAATACAAATAACGATCCCTCTTCGGGGTGACTATTCTTTAGAGCAGATAAGCTGTGGGGGTATTTCGCTCACTCGCTCATATTTTACAGAGCGGGAAGCTCTCAGAGAGGTTAAGTGACTTCTTGAGAATTACCCACAGGCGTCAGGGGTGTAACCTGGAATGATGATCTCGCTGGGAGACTCTGGCATATAAATCCCTGAATTTACTTCTCCTGCCATCGCCCACACAGTAAGTCACCAGTCAGGAAAAGGGGCTCGGGCTCAGAGTTAGCCTTTCTGTTTGGTGCATAAATTTAAACCGACTTCCAAAGACCAAAAGGCAGTCAGACCGGCTAACTATGCCAAGTTCAAGGCGAGAAGATGCTTTGCTCTTTGTGAAAACAGCAGTGCCGGGCCAGGCCGCCGGAGGAGTGCTCGGCGGTGACACGGTGACACGGTGGGGCAGATGCCACAGCGGCCACAGCGCTGCACCAGCTTGACTCGAGAGGCTGTGCCACGCCTGCCCGCAGCAGGGCGCACGTCCCGCCAGACGCCCATCTGTAACTTAGACCGGGCGGTATCCCCGGGCAGTTTGGGTACCACTTGCCACAGGCGTGCGCGCTCGGCAGCTAACCTGGGGAAGACCCGTCTCCACTGCTCCTGCTTCTGGAAGTGAAAGCTCTTAAGGGTGTCCAAACTCTCGAAGAGAAGAAAAGGGGGTCAGAGTAACTTAAAACAGACGTCTGAAAGCAGCGTCTCGCTTCTCAAGAGAACTCGACTTTTAAGATCCTGGGCCGTACACGGGGTCTCAATATTTTCCCAGTTTTTCGTTCTTGACATCATCAGATTAATCCGTTACACAGCTACCGTGGGAAAGCTGACATTCTGGCTCGACTCCAGCCCTCGGCCGTGAAGCGACGCTCCGTGCTGCGTGGGAAGGCCAGCCCCGTGGCCCCGCGCACATCGCGAGCCGCGGGACAGCGCCTCGGGGGCCGCCGCCCGCCGACTGACCTGGTGATGATGTCCAGCGTCGTGGCCTGCGGGATCTGGATCTGCTGCGGGGTCAGCCCGTGCTGCTCCAGCTGCTTCGGGATCAGGTGCCGGTGGGCGATCTCGAGCTTCTCCTCCTGCGTGTACCCTGGAAGACAGCGGGCCTGGCGTCGCGGTGGCCACCCGGCTCCACGGTGCCAGGGCGTTTCCGACAGACCGGACGCAGATTCCGGGGGTGTGGGGCTCAGAATGCATTTAAACCTCACGGCAATCAGCGTAAAGAAACGGGATGTCCGATCGACAACGGTTAAAACTGCCCACCTTTCCACAAATGAAACAAGCGCTTACTGAGCACAGCATTTCAAAGTCTTTTGAAGAAAGGACACAGCTCTCAGAGACGAGGTACAAAACCTCAGTCTAACCTTAGAGATAACTGTCTCGTTAACTCAAATCTGAGCTTTTATTATTGACTAGAAAAATCACACCTCTCTCTCTTTCACGTAACGTGATACATAATTGAAAAAAATGTACAAATACAACGACAGCAAGACTTCAACCACATAAGCAGCGGGCTCCGAGGGAACAGCTCACGACAGCTATGTCCCGGACTGCGACACGGATTTTAGCCCCGAACCAAACCAAAAACTAAGATGTCCCTAGAAGAGGCTTTCCCCTCTATGTCTCGGAATGATATACAGATGTAATTCATACGTTTAAAAGTCTTCATGTTCTTATTTATTTAAAAGCCTCGAGGAGTATAGATTTACTGTCTTTAAACTGTAAGACAAAATTCCCCCTAAACTATCCTGCTCCATTTAACAAGCAACGTTTGAAAGATGAATTGAGGCATCGTTTGAGTGAAAAAAGGACATAAAAACCCAGAAAAGGTAACCAAATCTGCAGGAAGAAGGAGCCACCGCACAGCCACCTCTGCAGCGGCTGGCCTCATTATTTCACTTCGCATTAGTGTTGCCGATGCACTGTCTGCCTTAACGTGGCGTTTCCAGCAACTAGGTCTCATGACCTGTTTGTGGTATAAATATGTACAAAGCAATGTTTTACTCCACTGAATTTTAAAACTAAGTACAGGAATGGCTGGCCTCGCAGATAACCAAGCAATCCAATTATTGTCCACTTAAGAGTAAAAATATATTCCAGAATGACATGAAATATATACTTAGATTACATTTAGAATCGCAATCTATTTAGATTCTAGTCTATTTGCATTTTAACAAATAGCCACTGATAGGTGACGTCTTCTAAGGAAAAATAATTCTGAGCAATTAAAATAAGGTGACAACACCAGGATTTACTTAGTGTTAGTAACTAAAGGATTTTTTTGCACACTTCACACACAGTAAAACAAATATGTGTGTGTGTGTGTGTATATATATATATATATATATATACGTATATGTATATATATATATATGTATACATACATATATATATATATATATATATATATATATATATGTATGTATGTATTTGACAGCTCTAACTAAAAAGAGGAGGAATTTAAAAGCATCCTGCACTACTATATAAAGCGAGGCCAAAGGTAATATAGAGAAAGTTTGGCTACTTTGTGACCATCTCTTAGGAATGAGAGCAAATGTTACACTTTCCTAGAGTAAAAACTTCAAAATCTGATAAACAGGAAGCTCAAATGCCCACGTGGAGGTCTCTTTCTAGTTTTTAGAGATTTTGAAAAAAAAAAAATTATTTTTATAATTTTAGAAACTGATTTGAAGACGAATACCTTGTTTGTCATTAAAAAAAGAAGAGATCATTCCTTAATGCTGAAATTGCTATGCAGAATTTATTCTTGCTACGCTGTCTTTGTTAAAATAGCAAACAAAAAACCAAATTCTGCTGTTCCAGACCCTGCATCTAGGTAAAAGCTGGTGTATTCATCAGACTCAGGAGTTTTGAAGATCACACATTGGCAAAACACCTTTTTACTCAAAATTCACAGCCCGACCGACTTCAAAGGGCTATGCCCGGCAAGGCAGAAACATCAGTAGTGGCTTTCGTCGTGACCGGGTACCTGGCACCTGAATGATCTCCATTCTGTCCAGCAGGGCCGGGGGGATGGTGGCAGTGGTGTTGGCCGTGGCTATGAAGAGAACTTGGGACAGGTCAAAGGCCACATTTAGGTAATGATCTGTGAAGTTATGGTTTTGTTCCGGATCCAGCACCTGTGGGAGAATGGCGAGCATTAACTGAAGCCGACAGGTCCAGCGGGAAGCTGTGTAAACTCAGACACACACGCGACAGTCCCAAGGCTGAGGTTCTTGCTCGATGCATTTGGTCTGGGCAACAGGGGTCGACCAGAACGTCTGGGCACCGTTCTTCACACCCCCTCCCCCCATCCTAGACGCTATGTTTTAAATACGGAACATGTTCAATGCCCAAAATTTTGAAAACAAAAGCGCAAAGAAGCAAAAAACGACCCTTTCAATGCTACTGCGCCATCTGCTTAGTGACGGCACTGTGTGTCCTGGCCGCTCCCCCGGCACACCCTCTCTTAGGGCTTGTGACATCCTTAGTGTGCTCCTCCCCAAACCATCGAGTCTGGGGAGTCTTTCACTGGAAAGAAAATTCCAGACAAGAGGAAACCACTAAAAATGACTGCGCTCCTGTGTCGATACCACCCGGGGAAAACTCACTTTTAAAAATGGCTTGAGGCAAACCTCTCTGTTTATGCTGAGCAGGATAGCAGTGTCTCTTAAAAACATTTTAAGTGGATAAACTAGGTAACTGAGCAAGTAGAGTCTAAAGATGCTGAATGATGGCGTGCTCAGGACTCTGTCTTCTCTGAGTCACAAGGACTCACTGAGGGTCCCAGCGGGACCCTAAGGAGGGTCCCCAGAACCTTCTGCACGTTCTAAACCCTCCACACACTGCCACCTTCCCCAGCCTAGTGAAGACAAACAGGGCTGACACACATATTCAAAAAGGAAGTCAAATGATTAAAATACTCAGCAATCACAATTTTACTGATCTAATTAGAATACACTGTTTTCCCTAAAAATATAATTACCCTTTGAAACTCATTCTATGACACACACACACACACACACACACACACACACACACACACACACAATTTCTACAATGCTACTTGGGTTAGGGAAGAGGCCTGAGGAGAACCCCCCAGCTGGCAGCTTTAGCAGACAGAAAGACCCTGATGACACAGATATTCATATATTTGGGATATATTTTCAAAAAATTTCGGGATATGTGAACAAAATGACTGGGGCAGATGACAAAGAGACCTTAGCAAATACAAAAGGCCTCAAAATAAAATTACGAACAAATCTTTCAAAAAGGCAACCTGAAAATATAGTCCATCTGAACGATAAATAAGTCAAAATAAAAGGATCAGAAGCGAGCAGGCAAATCATTTAAGCATAGAATTAAATGCAGGAGAAAGCACTTCTAGAACGGCAGAGCAAGGAAGTCTGAAAACCTGCTCCTCCATAAAAGCGACGAAGAACGCTAGCAAAAATGGTCCAAATCAACTTCTTTAGAATTCTAGAAATTAAGTGGCAACCGTCTGAAAAGTGTTGAAGAACAAATGGGTGACCACAGCAAGCTCTGTGGTGTCTGAACTTGCTCTATGCCCGCCCGTTCTCTTCTCCAGGTTCACGGTGGCCTGGAAAACCAGCAGCCTCGCAACCCCTGGGGACACACGGGACCCGAGGGCGCCGACAGCCCATCTCTGGACTGCTCCGGGTTTGAGTCTCAGAGCTCTTCGCGAGCCTGGGCCCACACGCGGGGCGTTAGATGGACACCTAACCGGGACGCTCTGGCCTTACCCGGCCGCAGGGGCCGACGGGGCCTGAGTCTCACCTCGAGCAGGGCCGCCGCGGGGTCCCCCTGCAGGCTTTTGCCCAGTTTGTCGACCTCGTCCAACAGGAACACCGGGTTGTTCACGCCCACGGTCTTCAGGCCGTTGATGATGCGGCCGGGCATGCTGCCCACGTAGGTGCGCCTGCGGAGGGCGGGGGTGGGTGAGCCGGGCGGCGCGCGGGGCGGGCCCATCGGGAGGACCGCTTGGGGCTGGGGAGTCACTCAGCCCCCGCAGTGGTACGGCGGAGAGATGCTACCTCTGTGAAAAGCCCCACGACGCAGCAAAGCATCATTACACTCAGTTCTTGCCTCGTTTTCCACTCAAGTCTGCTTACGTCACCCACGACGCCGGACGAACGGGATCCCATACGTGCCACTTAGTGAGACTGAAGAACCCTCCACTCAAGTCACACAGTTACGATTCTCCTCGAGGTTTCAGAACGTCCACAGGCCCCTGCGACTCCACTTCCCGAGCCTCTCACGGTTTTCGGGGCGCCCCCTTGCACCCCAGCCTCCTACGTCACAAAACGGCTGCCCCAGGCTGGCCAAGGCTCCTCATCGTCATGAAGGAAATCAGACGGGTTCAGAGGGCACTCAAACTGGGCACAGCCTCCCACCCCGAAGGAAAATCCCAGACTTTAACTGTCACAGGGAATAATTGGTTACTCGTTGTAGTTAGAGGCGCTGGTGTCAGCAGTAATTACATCAAAATTCCATTAACTCTGGCCTTTCGGATGCGGCCGTGATCACCACCCCCTAACTGCACAGCCGAGTTCGGGCAGGTGTCCGGTTTGCATTAAAACGTCAGAGGCGCTTTATTGTATTCGATCGAGAACCGTCTACGTGATGACGAGACGTGGAGGGCGGCGTGACACACAAGCGAGCACGTCAGACTGAAGAGAACCTCTCTGACAAGGCAGCGACACTTTATCTCAGCAGCCACGCGCTGCTCTTAACGACAGCCTCGCTGCCCCGGCCGCGCGCACAGCACGTGCCGTCGGGGGGAAGGCAGACACTGACGGACGGCGGAGGCCGCGTCCCGTGATGGAGTGACCTCTGACATGGAGTGACCTCCGGTGTCTGGTCCAGGAAGGGTGACCGAGTCACTGGGGCCAGGTGCACTAGAGCTAACGTCCTGTTTAAGGAGCGAGCGCATTCGAGGTTTCAGAGTGGGGTGCGGGAAGGACAGACTCGAGCTAGTAGATTCTCTGAAACTATTTCTCTGGAGAGTTTGCGGGTTTGCCATTATTCTGTGGTAAGCGGGAAGGGGAGACGTTTCTGACAAACCCGCACTGCCGCTGAGGGTCGTTCTTGCTGCATGCATGCTTTCCTCTCTTACCTGTTCTGACAGGCAGAGTGCGACAACAGGGACTGACGATTCTGGACCGAAAGGCCTGGAGAGAAACTAGCACGCCAGGCAGATGCCTGTAAAGAGGACGTGGCCATCTAAGACACCGGCCACGGTGTACCAGCAGCCCCTCCCCACCGTCCGTCGCTCCCCAGGGCCCAGACGGCTTCGGCCGGGGTTCGAGGCCCTCAGCGGTCCAGTCCCCGGCCTCCCTGCCTCCAGCCATGCTGCTCTTGGTTCCTGCAGACGCCATCCCGGCACTGTCGCACCCGCTTAGGCTTTCTCCCTTTGTTCACACGGAGCCTTGCTGCTGACTCACACTCGCCCTGCCGATGCCAACAACCCCCAGCGATTCTAGAACTTTCCCTGACCGCCTCGCGCCCCGCGATCTTTCCCGTAGAGCAGCGTCTCCAGCACTGACTGGCCGTACGGCTCATGGGGGGACACCTACGCCCCAGTGCTTATCATGGGTGCCGGGTGCAGAGCCTGCGCTAACGAGCCGGGGAGCGCTGGGTGCTGGGTGCTGGGCGCCTGGGCTGCACGACTGCTCCCCAAACGGAAGCTTGCTTCTCCTGTATCAGCAGAGCAACGCTGCCAGCACCCCGGGGATCTTTCTGCCACCGCTGTGAAGGTCACACGAGTCCTTGAATAGTGTTGTGGACAAAGGACTTGACCTAAGCCTCAGCTTCCTCACCTGTAAAATGGGGACAGCAACAGTGCCAGCCTCGTGGGTTCCACGGGGACAACGAGAGAACATCATAGGTGAAGCACACACACACACACAGGGCCTGGCACACGGGAAGCGTCTGAAAGATGCCACCACAGCTGTGTCTTCCAACCTAACGTGACCCACAAGGCGGTCGGCCTGTCACTGCCGACGACATCTGAGCGTCAGGAATGAGGTACGTCGTCTACTCACCTCTTCCCAGCAGGCAGAGAAGGGGATGAACAGGCTCTACCAACAGTTTTTCTTGCCTATTCAATGAGAGAGCTCTTAGGGCTAGAGTGCCAACTATGGATGTTTACAAAGAATTTGTCATACAAAAAAATTAGGTTACACGTGAAGTGGAAAGGGCAGGATTATAATTCTGTGGCTTAAAAATAAAAGGGCAAAAGTTGCCTGATAAAAAGTCTGGCAGGAAGTAAGATGTTCAAAGTGACAGTCTTTGTGTGATATGGTAGAAAACCACGAGGATAGTTTTCTTCATTATTTTCCAAATTTACTAAGGGTGCGTGTGTGTCTCAAATCGATAAAAAAAGTAATAAGCCTTAAAAGACATCCTAATGATCGCAAAAAAGAAAAACTTGAAGCAACTGAAACAGTCTTTGATGCAGCCCGTCCAAATGAATCTGTTATTCTCACAGCGCCATTCCTAACCCTGCTGACACACGTGCGCGTGCGTGGGTGCGCTCACCTATAGGTCTGCGTGACTTGTAGACGATCACGCTGTGCTCACGTGCATTCCCGCAGCACCCGGGGGTGCCTGCCCCGCCCGGTGTCACGCCAGAGCACCAGAGGATGCGACGGAGCATAAGGGACGATGAAACCCTGCGCTGCTGAGCTCATGCGTCCTAGGTGCTTACGCGCCGCCCCTACAGCTATTAGAGGTGCTAGGGGCCCACATTATTTCATCATCACGAGAGCACGACAGACAGCAAGCGGTTCATCTGCAGGACAGCGGTTGTCACCGACTGCACCGATGTTAATGGAGGAAGCCTGGGGCCGCGGCCTTGAAATCAATCTAAGTGTCCGAGCACGGAGGGGCCCGTGCAGGCGCAGGCCGGAGGCGGACAGCGGGTGCACCGCGGCAGGGAGGCCGAGCCGGGCCCAAGCCCGCTGAAGCCTGTGGCCTCATAAAGAAACGGCCCACTATTCCGAAACGTCACCATCTCAGGTCACCTATGAACATGATCACCGTGCAAAGCAAAAGTTCAGTTTTCTTCTCGTCTCGTTTAAAACTGAGCTAAGGGTCCCTGCAATGGTATAATGTTATTCTCCGATGAGCAGCTGGTGAATGACTCCTGAAGAGTTAATAGCATCGACATGGATTGTGGCATAGCTGGCGTATTTCAGCAAGGAACAACGAACGGAAAACAGATTATTATGTGAACGTGATTTCAGAAAACTTCATCCTAAGAGAAGTCATTTTATATTTAATTTCTAGGAATGGCTTTAAAAGATTTAAATGTAACATTTACATATAAAAATATAAGTTTTAAAAACTGATAGACGGGCACAGAGACTCTGATTTATAAAGTGGACGGGAAAATCCCAACAGAGATAAACCTAAACGAGAAATATTGACGAGACTGGAAAACTGCAGGAGACTATGAAGCATAAATGAGATTCTTCATCCTTTGAAGCCACTCAAAATAAAATAATACGAACAAAACAACGGGCCAGTGTTCAATGAGATCACTATTAATTTCCCAGTTTAAAATTTAAATGTAAATCGAATCCTTCTTTTTCTTCTCCATCGTTTAACTCAAAAAGACAAAGCTTTTAATTAATTTAAAATTTGAAAATTAATGCCCAACTTACGAGCACCTTCCTTCACATAAAGAGGTACTTCTAGCAAAAGGCTGAAGTCCCCTGGATGGGAAAACAGGGAGAGTGAGTGACAAAAGTCAAGAGAATAAGCAAGAAGATAACATAAAGCAGCTCTGTTTTTCCCTGGCTATTTTAAAACTGCGAACAGTGGTGCCCACTCAGAGGCAGCGGAAAAACAAAACTCGGCATGAACTCTCATGGTGACCACGTGACCAATTCCTGAATGCCAAGACCTGGGCGTTTCCCAAAGGCCTCGGCTCTCACATGGATCCGCTTGTTCCCACAACTCCAGCCCGTGTCACGCTGTGCTCCTCGGCTGTCCCCTCTCCCCTCCCACTCCCCTCCACCCCGTTACCCACCCCCGGCAACCACGCCCACTTTCCACCTGCTTCCCACGGGCTCCGGGATTAAAATTCTCTCCAGGCTGTGGAAGGCTGGGGGGTTGGCAGGTGGTAGGTCCCCAGGGGGCACAAGGCAGGCTGCTGTCCCGTCTGAGCGAACCTCTGGTACAGTGACAGCTAAGGGCACTTATCAGCCAGGTGCCCCAGAGATCAGGCTTCACAGAGTTGCCTGATTCACAGACAAACCCACACCCCTTCCCTGGGGCAGTGGCCACAGCTGCTACGCGTGCCATCGTATCTGAAAACCTTATGTTGACACGTTTGAGGCAAATACACAACCTTCTCTTACAAATTCTTAGCTGAGTCATCTCCTCAACGATAGCCCCACGCATGGAAGTGGATGCACTTGAAAGAGTGAACGAACTTGACACGTATCAGGATCTCTCTTTAGAGAAGAGATCTGTGTGAAGTCCGCAGCGTGCCCAGGTGCAGAGCACGACGACACGACACTGCCCACCACTGGGCACCACTGGGCACCAGGAAGATACCTTTTACCACACAGATTAAATAATGACGCCAAGAACAGGATTTTTTTTTGGTACGATTTAAAAATCGGACTGAATGTTATAAAAAGTCGTATGTGAATCTCAGCTGCCCCTCCTGGGGACTGAGAATGAAGTGATGACGGAAACTCGTCTTTGCCGGCTGCTTGCTGCGTGCCAGGCACCGAGGAGGCACTCCCCACGCCTCCCTGAGGAATTGAGATCGATGTGGAGAGAAACGAACACAAATCGCCCACAGGTCATGTGCCCCTGACACTCATTTCACGTGACAATGATGTCACAACCTCATTCTCTAGGTCTCATCCAATACTTAAGTACTGTGCTCCCGGGAACAGGAGGGGTCAGCTAACACAAAACAACAACTGAGTCCACGAACGGAGCCACCTGAATGCGGGGCGCCTCCCCGGAGCTCTGCGGCTGACAAGAGGGGATTGAGGCCCCGGATCCAGCCTCTCCAAGGCTGGTGCGAGACGCCGGTTCCTTTACCAAAGTGAACGACAGCCTCTAGTGGCACAAGCGAGAATAAAGTCGAGGTGATTGAAACATGGCTGGAAACTGCCAGAAAGAATAGCAAGCGGGGATCGTTTCATGAACTCTGTAAATGTCTAACCAATGTACCGGATTCTCGAAACTAGTAATAAAATAAAAATACTAGAAAAAAGATAAAATACTGATTGTAAAATAAAACCCTGATGACAACAACAACAAAGAATGGCCCGACTCAATTAATTCCTTGACCGAACCTACAGCCCTCACTGCTTATTCATTCAGTTCTTGGAATGGGTTGTCTTTACTGCCTAAGAACTGTAAATAAGCAAATAAAAGAGAATGAAAAGAACCATTTTTTCACGGACAAGTTTCTAAAGGTTGCTATCGCTGCCTAAGGCCGGTGATCCTATGAATGAGGCAGATGGCAAACAAGATGTCATACAATCATCATATTCTTACTCCCCCCCGCGATCTAGGTTCAGTCCTCACTCAGCCGCCTGCAGCCACCCACTTACAGCACCCTTGGCCACTGGTTGGCAAGGCCCCTGCCTGGAATCTGGGCCGAGGGGCTGGGCTGAGGCCGCAGGTCTTACCTTGTGCCATTCATTATTTTCTACCGCAAGTTAAGCAGCTTCTTTTGAAAGAGTTTTCAGACGGGGAGTTCACGGATGTGGAATGCATTAGTTTTGGGGCGCACCATATCTTTCATAAGCAGCTCGCGGTCTCTGCATTTTTAACTGTTCCCACGACTGCGGGCCAGGGGCTCACGCCTTCCCGGAGCTCCTTCCCGTCCGAGCGACGGACCCCAGGGGACAGAACGGTGAGCGCCACATGCCATGTGACTCTGACGTCAGATTAGTCAGATGCAGTTCTTACGGTTTGATGTATTTTTACGGAAAAAGCATCAAAGATGCAAGACTGAGCCTTCATAATGATCCTAACCTTTCTCCTTATGACTCATACTGCAAACCGGCCTTCTTAAGAGGATGTTTAGACTGCAAAGCTAACAGATTTGTTCTCAGAGATCCCCTCCCCCCTTCCTCCTCCCCCTGCCCCGGCCACATGGCACTTACCTTGGAAACCCTGAGTCATGGGTCACTACTTATGAAACGCCACTGGGCCGGAGCGGACGGGAAGGCGTTATGACGTGTAATCGTAACTGGTTGATCAGTGCATGCTGGTGAGGTTCCGGGGGGTGCCGAAGCACACACCGGCCCCCCGCGTCACACAAGCAGCCCGGCTCGTCTGGGGGTGCCACCACGGAGGGCCCCGGGCCAGCTGGGATGCACCCTCACTGTTCCTTCTGCCCGGTGTCACGAACGGCACCCCAGAGGAAGAGGCACACGACGCCTGGCTTCGGAGGGGACCCCACCCCGCCCCAAGCGAAGGAGAGAGGGGGGCCCCACCTGTGTCCCCGGATATCCGACTGGTCGCACACGCCCCCCAGCGCGATCCTGTGGAACTCCCGGCCCAGGGTCTTGGCCACGGATCTGCCCACGCTCGTCTTGCCGACCCCGGGCGGCCCCACGAAGCACAGGATGGGGCCCTTGAGGCTGCTCTTGAGCTGGCGCACGGCCAGGTACTCCAGCACCCTCTTCTTCAGCTTCTCCATGGCGTAGTGGTCGTTGTCCAGGAGGACCCGGGCCGCTCGGATGTCCAGCCGGTCTGTCAAAGGAGCCGACAGCAGCACGCTGAGCACGGGCGCTTGCAAAGGCAAGAACGCCCTTCAAGGCCGGCGAGGGTCAAAAGGATTTTTAGCGGAAAAGATGCGACAAGGACAGACTCGGACCCTTCTGAGCGCGTCCTAAGGGAGACCCAGGCTTGGGGTTTTTGCTTTAGAAGACTAGTAGCTGCAGAAATAGCAGGCGTACACACCGAAAAACTCGGAATTAAGGCTCGTTTCAACTAGAATCCCTTCCCAGACACACGCTGCATCTATGGACACTAATTTCTACACATCCGGTTCCCGCTGACGTTTGTTCCTCGTCCGGCGTTTTTCTCATTACTCCCACGACACCTGCTCCTTCCAGAAAACCTGATGACGTTAATGAAAAAGACGCCCCAGTCACCCAGGACCCCACGCTCCCCAGAGCATCGCCGTCGCTCTGGTAGGGGGCATCCAGGCTCTGCGCATGCGCACGAGTGTGTGTGTGTGTGTGTGTGTGTGTGCACGCACACACACCCGTGTGCTGCCTACACGCCTGCTTCTCAAAACGACAACTATATGAAGCCTTCGAGTTTGTAAAATGTTTTCCCACTTCAGATACGGTGGCCACCTCCCAGTGTCAAATGCACTTTTCACTAACATGCTGGTGGCTACATGATAGTCCATCATTTCGTTACCCACTCTCCGTATTGCAGAGCATTCGGGCTGTCTAGAAATCTCCACCGCGACAGAGCATGCTTCACTGTGCATCTTTTGAACCGAATCTCCACCCATATCCACGATCCTTTCCTTCCGCGAATCTTGTATAAACCCAAGTGCTAGGTCCGAAACCACGAGGACATGAAGAACTGCCTAAGGTCTACTGATTACAGTCTCAGCAGAAGCGTATGAATCAGGCTGTTCATGAGCCAAGCTTTCATCAGATTTTCTGACGTGCTTTCTTTAGTACTCATGATATTCATAGATGAAACTCTGAGCCATGGAGTTAAAACAAAGTCACCAGCGGGTGGCAGCCAGGGGATGCTACCCAGACACATGACCACAGGGACAGTGGAAAAGGAGGGGGGAGTGACGAGTACACACAGCCCACTCTTTCAGTGACATATCTGCTCCTTCTAGCAAACCTGCTGCCTCCCTGCGGCTTTCCTACGGGAAGAAAAGTGGCCCGAGATGACACTCAGGTTCTTAAGTAGGTCGACAAAAGCCTCGCATAATTCAATATATTTAATTCAATATAATTCAATATATACTGTATCGAGAGTCCCAGCTGAGCCATCAGGAAAGGGAAAAGGGACCCCAACTAATAATGTATGTGCGTACACCAAAAGACAAAGGTCCCCACCGGTTCACAGCGCTGACCCTGGCACCAAAGCCTGGCACCGTTAACACAGAACTCCAGACCCATCCGTTCTGGGCATCTAAATATAAACTGTCCGGTGGGATGGATGCATTTCATCACACAAAGATGGATCGATGTTAGGTCATCGATATGTTCATTATTCTCCCCAGGTGAAAATATTTCCATCAGAATGTCATTCTGAACCTAAAAGGCGGTTGTTGCAACTCAACATCCGTTCCCGATTAACCTTTAGTGAATGAAGAACAGAATTCAATGCCATTCAGGAAAAAAATGGAGAACTCCAGGAAGGGATTGCTTCTAAGAATATAGGCCAAGGTAAGATAATTTTAAAAATAAGTTCTTTCAAACATTTAAGGAAAGGTAATTCCGTGCTATATAAATTACTGTTCTGTATCTTTTCTATACAGGGTGTATTTTTTTCTGATTATCCTTTTTAGTGATTCAGACCGCA
This sequence comes from Macroglossus sobrinus, assembly GCA_004027375.1. Classification (NCBI taxonomy): domain Eukaryota; kingdom Metazoa; phylum Chordata; class Mammalia; order Chiroptera; family Pteropodidae; genus Macroglossus; species Macroglossus sobrinus. Next base: position 77,530 of record PVKZ01004426.1, read on the forward strand.
TGCTTCCTGTTGTGAATAATACTTGGGGTTCCATGTAAAACATTTCGAACTCACTTGAAGATATATTTGTCTGTTTACACCTGGAAGTCTGAAGTGGTATCTACTGGCTCCTCCTAGTCAAGATGGGAAAATTAGAAAACTTATTTCCTCCAACTCTTTCTTCTCTGCCTTTGCTGATCTCTACCTGGGTAAGTGCCTCTTTCAGGAATCACGAGAGGAAGTCTCTTGGTTCTGTAAGCATGCTCACGGTGTCGACTCAGACCTAGTTGCACACGGTACTGGCTCAGGGGCTCGACAGGGCTCCTACTGGACCACAGGCACCGCCCCGTCGCTGCCAGGATGCCGCACAGCGAGCGGCCCTCCCGTGACGGGTGCGTGGGTGCTACGCTGTCCACGGAACTCCCGTGGCTGCCAGCACGTGAACCGTCTCCTTCCCTGGTTGGCAAAATAACAATCTCGGAAGCTAAGGAGGGTCGGGCCTGGGTAGTACTAGGATGGGAGACCACCTAGGAAGACCGGGTGCTGGAGGCGTAATAAAAAACCAAAAACAACTAACAATTGCTTGGCCCTGTTTTTGTATGTGCTTGATTATTTTTGTAAAGCATGGGAGTCAGCTCTCTCTTCAAATAACAGCTTGCCCCCAGATCTCTACAAGTATATTGTATGGTCCTGGTAAAACTTCCTACTTAGACATTAACTTCACTCTCTGTGTAGGATGAGTGGGGAGGAGAGGAGCCTGAGAGCAACTTACTAAATGAAAATCATCGAATCCGTCCTTTTTACATTCTCAGCTCATCACACTACATATACCCTGCACTTATTAGTTAAAACCCTGCAACACAGAAAAATATCACTGCGAAAAATCCCAACATTTCAAAGACCCCCGTTGTCACCGGGGTACCCCGACGTCCCTCACACTGTGCACCGGCTCCACTGTCAAAGCAGAAAATAACGGGGCTGAGACTGTCACGAGCCTCACGATGACTCACACATACCCTCACGCACACACCGGCACGGGAGAGATGAGAGCAGGGGGCGAACCCTTCCCGCCCAGGTCCAAGGTCACGGAGCAGGGCCCTCGCCGACCCCACAGCCTCGCACCCCTGCACGTACAAGGCGGGCGCTGCAGGGTCGTGACCCACGAGAGGACTGGTGTTGACAAACACACAGTTCACCCACACGGAAAATCCTTCTTTTTCTGAAATCGGACAAAACAGACTCTCACGCTGCACCTTCTTAACCTGTGTGATCCCAAGACGTGGGCGACAGAAGTCCAGTCTCTAAATAATTTACATCGGGACCTAATGGAACAGTGAGATAATTTCAACAGAACGTGCGTGAGTTCTCCAAGTGACAATCAGACTGAGAAAAAGGGGTCATGTTGTTGGCTCACCCGTTGTACTTTTGTTCCAAGGAAGTTCCACCATGAGTTCTAAATAATTTCTAGTCAGAGCATATTCTGGCATCGACTGAGGCATTTTCTTGAGTCTGCAGGGAAAGAATACATAACGAACATGTCCAAAAAGGAAGAATTGCATAAAAACAGAAAAAGCAAGCTTATCTCCGTTTCTCGGCCGGATATACGTATTTGGTTAATCAAATCTAAGGCAGTTCTTAAAGATCTACTTAATAAAACATTGATTTGGTTTGCAAGCACGTTGCAATAAAACAAAATAGACTTGTGACACGAAAACAGATGGAAAGCTGCAGACTGGGGACAGGGGTGGGGAACACTGTGCCTGAGTCTGTCCTGGAGATGTGGCCTCCTCATCCGTGTGTCTCACGGGGACAGTCTCGAGTCACATCACCCACTGGCTTACTTGTAGCAGTGAGGTTTAAGCGCCTAACCGTGCATAAAACAGTCATCATACATATATTTTTATATCAGAGATAAAGTCAGCTCATAAAAGCTAATGTCAGATATTTAGTAAAAAGTGCCACTTGCCAAATATATGCAGTGATTAAAGTTGTCTGAACACCACGGACGGGCTACATCCGTGAACGAAGATCAGAGTCGATATGCGACATCCCTCAACTACACTCACTCTCTCACTCTGAACTGGGCACCTCGGAAAGTCACATCTTCAGTTAAGGTCCTCGCAATCCCTAATCAGAGGAAATGCGACGCCGTGATCATGTTACAGGTACGAGCAGAAAACACTGGTTGTCCATTTCACTCTGGGATCACCCAGAAACGTCTCCCTGCCGTCTATCTTGCACGAGACACCGACAGGCCCTGTGCTCTGGTGTCTGCGATCTGAAGGAGGAAGCGGGGACCTGGGGGGAACACGGCGTGCTGGGCGGACGTGTCCCCGCGCAGGGGGGCCCCGTCGTTCAGACGACGAAAGGCAGCCGTGGCCGTGGCCTTGGGGGGCGCATCACGCACTCTGCATCTCAGAGGAAGGTTCGGGACGGGGGTGTCAGCCCCGGGGTGAGGAGGACAGGGTAGGGATCAGGTCTGGGTGAGGAAGGGTGGGGACAGGCATTTGCGATTCTGCCCCGAGAACTGGGAAGGCCGCCGAAGGCGAGGGGACAGTGCAGAGGTGACATGGACAGAGAGGGCAGCGCCCTCGGCCACATGAAGCGTAGGCAAAGGAGGAAGACCGGAGTGTCGGGAACAGATCGGCCTGCGACCCTAAGCAGCAGACGTGTGGCCGCGAGTGACAACTCCCACGTGGGGCGGGTGGCCTCAGTCACCGTTTCATCTCCTTGACACAGACTCGGTGGGCCGGCTCCGGCATGCTGGACGCCCGGATCTTCTTCTCCAGCACGACGACGTCGTCGTTGTCCTCGTCCTCATCCTCATCCTCCAGGCTGCCGGGGATGTGCGTGACCCTCCTCATGGGGCGGATGGCGATGACCTGCGGCAGACAGTGCGGGCGTGAGTGCGCGTCGACACGAGCGGGAAACGGAGCCCGTAGCGACACGGAAGGCCGCGACGGACGGCCAGAGTCCCGGTCCTTAGGGACCGAAGCCCAGAATCACCGAAGGGCACGGGCACGGGCGAAGGCAGCGGAATTTACAGAGCAGGGCCAGGTCAGGTGGCCACGGCTCTTCACATGTGCTCCCTCCGCCACGCCAGAGAAGCACCTCCAGGCGCCGGCCACCGACATCGCCCTTCTCCGCGCCACTACTGCAGCCACTGTGTCCCGATCCACACCGGCGCCCACCGTTTTTAACCGAATACACCTCGTTTTCCGCCCTACACCCCATTTCTTAACGTCTCCACCGCTGGCCCCGCTCTCTCTGACTCTCACACACAGAGGCTGTCCTTCCAAAGCACCTGCTCTCACCTGTGGTCCCCTCCAGCGAGGTGCACGCTCTCTGTTCCCTCCTGCGCTGCTCTGCTTCCCCAACAAGTGGCTGTAGCCGCCACTCCCCCGCCTCCTTACCCATCACTGCGGTGACGTGGGCTGTGTGCTCTGGCTTTTGTGTCTATCAGACTGAAATTTCCTTTGCAATCCAACAACCATATTTTAAACAACCATTAACAGTGGTCCCCAACCTTTGTGGCACCAGGGACCGGGGCACCTATGAGCATCTAATGCCTGAGGATCTGAGGCGGAGCTGAGGCAGTGATGCCAGCGCTGGGGAGCGGCCGCATATACAGATGGAGCTTCGCTCGCTCACCCACTGCTCTCCTCCTGCTGTGTGGCCTGGTACCTGACAGGCCACAGACTGGTGTCGCTCTGCAGCTTGGGGTTTGGGGGCCACTGTTTTAAAATGACCTTACGTGCTCTTTTGAAATTCTCAATCATCAACATAATAATTAAACTCCAGCCAATACTGGAGCAAAATGAGATACCAGTACTTAATTCAAAAGCCTCAGGATTTATTTTTCAACCTACGAAATTACCAATATAAAAAGTTAAAAACCCAAAGCAACAAACAAAAATGTCAAGTCATAAAAACAGAAGTAACAAGTTTATACTTTCATCCTTACATAAGTTTAGCAAATAAGGTTAATAAAATACTTTAAGGTATGAGGAACTTAAAATGAAACTTTTTAGAAAGCGATATAAAGAAAAAGAATGTCACTCATTTCCCTGTTGAGACAAAAGTGCTTTTTTATGCGGTTTCGCCCCAAATGCGGACAGAGCACGTCTGGGCTCCGAGGGGAAGGATGAGATCGTCCGGGCTAACCCCAAATGTTACCCCATCGCCTCATTTCCAAACCACCGTCCCTCGCTTGATGACGTCCTGGAGCGACTCTGGACAGCTCTCTCTCTGAGCAACGCAGTGTCCTGCGAGCAGCTGCAGTCCTGTGTCCGAAACGGCGCCCTGGACGCTAAGCCCCGAGGGGCTGCTCCCTCTCTCGTCTCAGGCCCAGCAGGGAGGCAGGCGGCTTCCCTGCGCTGATGGCCATCGAGCCTCTGACACTGTTTTCGACCCTTTGCCTCATTTCCGGCAGCCTCTGGAGAACTGTCACGCCCACTCCTGTCCACGGCCTGACCTTGACTGTGCCCAGCCACAGGACCAGCAGTAGTGCCAGGCAGACCGCAGACAGACCCCGCCCCGCAGGGAGGGTGATGACGGCATCGCCAACCCATGGGCAAGTGAAAGGTTTCAGTGACGTTAATAACCGTGGTGAGTCACATGCGAGAGCTTTGGGGAGAAACCCAACTGCTGTCCTCGGCTCGCTGACAGGGCAAGTTCAATTACACACGGGGTGAAGAGTTAAATATTTTTTAAAAATCGACTAAAGAAATACTAAAAGGAAAGTGGTATTTATGAAATTGTTGGAGGATGGAGGATTCTAAGCGTGGAAGACAGGAAAAGACTCACAGTTTGACTCAATGAAAATGGAAACTTCTATGAATTAAGTACAAAAAAGCCAAATTATGGCACAACATATGGCTACAGTCCTTGTAGGAAACAGTTTTGTAGTATGCTGGTATGAAGTCTCCTTAAAAAAAGTTATACTCAGAGACACTCGTGGCGGTTATCTGCTAATTTTTAAAATATAGAAAACCTTGGAAACAACACACAATGTTTGGCAAAGAGAGAAACGGCCTGGTAAATGGTCTCTTTTGACGATTACCGAAACAAGGCCAGAAGATGAGAAAATGTGTCCACGCTTAGAAAAAAACAAAAGATCCAGGACCAAAATTCAAAATCCGATCCGTAACCTGAGAGGTAAGAGACAATGAGCTATTTTGTTCTTTGTTCCTTTCTTTATTCCATTTTATTCTTAAGAAAGAAAGAAAGGAAGGAAGAAAAAAAGAAAGAAAGAAAGAAAGAAAGAAGACAGACAGAAAGACAGAAAGGAAGGAAGGAAGGCAGACAGACAGAAAGGAAGAAAGAAAGACAGAAAGGAAGGAAAGAAGAAAGAAAGGAAGGAAGGAAGGAAGGAAAGAAGGAAGGAAGGAAGGAAGGAAGGCAGGCAGACAGACAGAAAGGAAGAAAGACAGAAAGGAAGGAAAGAAGAAAGGAAGGAAGGAAGGAAGAAAGGAAGGAAGGAAGGAAGAAAAAGAAAGAAAGAAAGAAAGAAAGAAAGGAAAAAGAAAGAAAGAAAAAGAAAGAAAGAAAGGAAGGAAGGAAGATAGACAGAAAGAAAGAAAGAAAGAAGGAAAGAAAGAAAGAAAGAAAGAAAGAAAGAAAGAAAGAAAGAAAGAAAGAAAGAAAGGAAGAAAGACAGAAAGGAAGGAAGGAAGGAAGGAAGAAAGGAAAAAAGGAAGGAAGGAAAAAAGGAAGGAAGGAAGAAAGACAGACAGAAAGAAAGAAAGAAAGAAAGAAAGAAAGAAAGAAAGAAAGAAAGGAAGAAAGACATAAAGGAAGAAAGACAGAAAGGAAGGAAGGAAGGAAGGAAGGAAGGAAGGAAGAAAGGAAGAAAGGAAAAAAGGAAGGAAGGAAGAAAGAAAGACAGACAGATAGAAAGAAAGAAAGAAAGACTGAATCTCGCATCGCTGAGAACCATCGGGAGCCTGAACAAATGGGGCAGAAGAAATATGTACCCGCTTATCGTCATCCTGCTTGTGTTTCCTGGTTTTCTGGAGCAGCTTCAGGCCCTCGATTTGCCGGACGAGCAGGGGGATGGTCATCTTGAACCGCTCCTCCAGACTCACAGCATCCAGAATCTGCGGAAACGAGCCCGTCAGCAGCCTCCCTCTCTCAGAAGCACACGCCCCAAAATCAAGGCAGCGAGAGTCCTAAGTCATCAAGCAAGCAGATGACCCCTTGGTATTCACAGCTACGCTAACGGCTAACACACCCAATCAGTTATGGCAAATAAGGGAGGTTGCCTGACATGGAGAGCAGAGCCCTAGCAAAGCCAAGAAAGAAACGTGCCTTGAGCTTTCATTTAAAAATGAAGCCATGTGCATTGTCCCAAGAGCAAGAACAAAATACATTTTATGTCAACTCTGCACTGATGTAAGA